>CABHPH010147426.1:4938-17599 GCA_902168325.1 Peromyscus nudipes
CTAGGGCTTCACTGCTCACAGTGTTCTAGGGCTTCACTGCTCACAGTATTCTAGGGCTTCACTGTACACAATGTTCTAGGGCTTCACTGCTCACAGTGTTCTAGGACTTCACTGTACACAATGTTCTAGGGCTTCACTGCTCACAGTGTTCTAGGGCTTCTCTGCACACAGTGTTCTAGGGCTTCACTGCTCACAGTGTTCTAGGGCTTCATTAGAATAACTAGAATTCAAACTTTTCCAAACTCTTCTGAAATCCAGCCTCATAGGCTTCTGAACCACATGATCAGAAGAGGGTCACTGCAACAAGCCTCCTTCAATACCAATTTCCCATTTTTATCACATTCTTGTGACCAAATATAAAAATTTAAAAACAAGGAGAAAAGGGTGATTTAGGCTCATCGTTTTGGGGGTTTCATTTACCATGGTAGAGAGGGTGTGGCCAGAGAGTCACATCATCGTAGCAGAGAAAAAAGAGGGGACCATGGACTGAGCTTAACTGTCAATGGAGAAGTGACCTCTTTTCTCTGGCTAGGCTTTACTTCCTAAAGTTCCCAGCACCTCCCAAAACAGCACTACCAAGCAAGTGCCAAGCATTCAACACACTGTTGAGGATATTTTATATTAAAACCATAACAAATATACAACTTGTAATCCCAGTACCTGGGGGCAGAGGCAGGAGGATTGCAAGCTCAAAGCAAGTTTAGGCTGCATAGTATTTCAAAAAACCAAAACAGGGCAGGCAAGAGGGCTCAGTAGGTAAAAGCTCTTGCCATACAAGCTTGACCTGAGTTCAATCCCCTGAATCCATGGTAGAAAAAGAGAACCAACTCCTGCAATTTACCCCGACCTCCCTATGTGCACCATTGTGTACAATATACAACACACACACACAGAGATTCACTTTATAGGTCCAGACTAAAATCTCTTTTGAGATAATACTGAAGCATCTCTATCCCACTTCTTCTGTGGTACATTCGTTCTAAAAGATCTTTTATCTTTAGAAGTTCATGTTCTAAGGCTACAAATACTCAATAAATACATAAATAAACATTAAACAATGGCAGAGTGGGAAAAAGCACTTAGCTCTCCCGGATACCCCTATCTATGAAGTGATCCAATTACAAATATAACCAACAAATACCTCTCCTGGGTATTGTCTGGCAGCTTAAAAGGAAAGAATAACAAGAGCTTAAAACAGGAGGTAATGTCCAGTGAGGAGTGTGATTTCAGTTTCTTCCACTGTTGATACAGGAGACAGGGGAAGAAAAACATCATTTAATACGCAGCCTGAAGAAAGGTTATCCAAAATCCCAGGCTAACTGTAGCCTGCAGATGAACTGATTGTATTCTCCTTTAAGGAAATTTATAAGGAATGAACTCATCTGTGTTTCACCTGAAGGGCTAAAACCAGGAGCAAATTAAGCAGTATCCCCTTCCCCTCCTTTGGAGGGGGGCAGAAGCCTTCTGGAGCCAATGCAGCTGCTCTGGCAGGGTGACAGGCACCTGGGCGGTATTTGGAAGTCAGAAGTAAAGGAATCCGAGCACTCGATCCTACACGCGAATTGATTTTGAGACGTCTTCTGAGTCGACAGAAGCCATTTTGCCCTTTCCATTTCCGCAGCTCCAAGACAGATGGAGAGCCCGCAACAAAGCCAACCGAATGCAGAGGATACAATCTGGGGTATTAAAAATAAAATCTCTTCCAAATCTTCACGAGCTCTTTTCAAAACACTTCCACCAGAGTGTTAAAGCATCTCACTGCAGCGTCTAAAAATGGAAAGAAGATGAGGTGCCCTGAGGGCTCTTATTTCAAAAGCAGCCCCAATTAATATTTATTTCTCAGGAAGGGCCTTTCACACAATCAGCAAATGTGACCAAATTTAGTCGCATGTAGACTCGAAAGCGATTAAACCCCAGAAGGCTTTCCATTATGAAATTCTAAGTGTAAAAATGTTGAATTGACTCCAGAACTAAAACAAACAGGTGAGTGTAATCAATACTCAAGTTCAATATTAATATGTTATTGGACTCCAATGGAACATCTCATACCATTGAATATTTCAAAGCAGTCCATGAAAAGATTTGATACTTTATTCTCTATCTTCACTACTATATATTCTTTACTATAGAAACATTATAGCTTATATTTTACATTTCTATAATATTTGAAGTTTATTCTTTCATCATATTTAAAAATAGGAGCCTATCAATAATGGCTCTTGAGTTTTTAATTTTCTGTGTGAATCTAATTTATTCTGAAGCATATGTAACTTCAGCTCCTCAAGGGGTGGATTAACCTTGTAAAAGTGTGTTCAAATATCCCTGTTTGGTTGTTATCATCCAAAGCACACATCAATATTTGATGAAATGTAAATAAAACTAATATTTTCTCCACTTTACTCTTCCACTGGAACATATAAATAAGTGATTTGAAAGAGATTACTGAAGGAAATGAAATAGAAATTTCTACTCTTTCTTAATTATGGATTCTCTTTGACTCTGGAACCGATCTAGGTGCTAGGTACAGCAGGAGAGACACAATGAGACCCATCAAAGGCAGCTAGGGACATCGGCTTTAAACCACAGCTCAGCCAATGAACCAACAAGACACTTCCAGAACGTGACAAGTAAAATGAAATTTGCCACTTGAACTGATTGTGGCCAGGAAGTGGATGGCAGGAGGCCCCGGGGTCAAGGTCATGGGATTAGAAAAGGTGATATTTTGGTGAGGATGAGAACTATGAGGACTGCATGGGAGAGGAGACTCCCAGAGGCTCCCCCAGCACAACCTTCCCAGTAATCCCCATGAGAGCCTAGTGTGTTCATCCAATACAAAGGCCAATGGGAATCAGGGAGGTGGTGGCGCACACTTTTAATCAAGAGGCAGAGGCAGGTGGTTCTCTGAGTTGGAGGCCAGCCTGGTCTACAGAGAGTTCCAGGACAGCCAGGGCTGTTATACAGAGAAACCTTCTCTCAAAAAACCAGAAGCAAAAAGCAACAACAATAACAACAACAAAAACCAAAACCCACCGAGGCTGGTAGGACCAGAGTGTCGGAGAAAGTGTGCTGGAGTCTAGTGGGAAACACAATCCAGGACGTGAGGCTGGTAGTGAAAAGCAGGAGCTTTTGTCAAAAGAACTAACTGCATTTTAAGAAAAAAAATCTCCCTGTCTATGATGAGGCCGGAGATGGGCCATTGTAACATGATTAAAATAATTGTTGTCTTATTTGTCTGTTTCTGGTTCCTAGCATGGAGTATATGGAACCTTTGTGTCTTAGTGTTTTCCTGTTGATGTGATAAAATACCATGACAGAAGCAACATGGGGGGGGGGGGGAGTGGGAGAGAGAGAGAGAGAGACAGACAGACAGACAGACAGACAGACTGCTTACAGTCCAGGCAGTGTGATGAGAATGTCAAGGTGACAGGGACTTGGAGCAGCTGCTCACATCACATCCATAACCAAGAACCAAGTGTAATGAAAGCCTGTAGACTAAGTTCCCTTTCTCTGCTTACACAATCCAGGATCCAGCTGGGAACAGTGCCACCCACAGGGGGACAGTCTTCCCACCTCAATGAACACAATCAAGACAATCCCCCACAGGCGTGCTCTGAGGCCATCTCTCAGGTGATCCGAGATTCTGTCAAGTTGAAACACTAACCACCACAACTCTACCCTTTGTAAACACTCACACTTAAGTGTTGCTCTTAAGTCATAACCTTCCACCTCTTGTTCCCATGGGTTCATGACGATCTTATAATATAAAATACATTCAGTTCAGCATTGAAAACCCCTGTAAAAATAAAAAACGAAGTTACACACTTCTAGAATGTAATGGCAGAAAGTAAGAGCATTCTTACGCCAGAAAGGAAGGATCAGGAAACAGCAGAGAATAGTCAGACCAAAACTCAGAGGGACGAATCTGGGGTCCTGTCGCTTTTGCGTCCACTATCTGGGACTCCTCATATAACCAAATGGGCTCCACTGGGCTTGGTAGTGCCATTCCATCAGCCCTGCTGCCTGCAGCACACACAGACCCTCCCCTGGACACGCTCCACTCCATGCCTGCAGCTCTCCTAAGTGGATGTCCCGAGATTCAGGTACCTCCAGTCTCCTGACGTCTTCATTGTAGTTTAGGCTTCGTCTTCACAGCTTCTCAGAGGCTCCTTCCGAAGACTCCACCATTGTCACACATCGCCTGGCCTCAGCTGCTCTCCGAAACCGTGGAGCAAGACGTCATGACTTCCCCAATCTCGAAGCTTTCACGCCTCTAGAACCAGGATGACATGGAAAACTGCCAGCTCAGCGTGGAGCCTGGCGCTCTCGGACCACATCAGTTTCCATGTGCTGGCCCTGGAGAAACCTTCTAGATGGTTATATTGGAGAATAACACCGCGTCCCCGTTCACTGCCAGCTGTATTCTCAGTTCGGGCTTTCTCCTTTGAGGTAAATTGGCACCTTCACAATCTGGAAGTTTTGGTGGGTGAAGTCTGCCCTCAGGGTGCCTTCCCTATTATCTCAGGTTGCCTAGCACTAAGTTTCTCTTCACCAGTGCTAATCTCTTCAACAGTTAACAGCTGCTTGGCTGTCTCCACTCTCCTTGTGGGAAGCTTTAAGCTGGTTCACACACCTCTCCTCTGCCAGACTAGTCTATTTTCTTTACATTCGACTTCACCCAGGGTTCTCAGGACATGGGCAGAGTGAAATCAGATTCATGGACCATGAATGGCCTCTAGCCAGAATTCTTACTCCTCTTTGAACCTCATGAGGCAAGTGCCCTCCATCCATGTTTTTCTCAGCATGTTGTCTTCTAATCTCCCACCAGAATGGCCCATTAAGCTCTGCTTACCGCATTCAAGGGTTTTCTAACCTGAAGTTCCAAACTCTTCCACATTCCTCCTGCAAACCAGTTCCAAAGGCCTAAGAAACACCTGGTCAGATTTATTACAGCAGCATCCTACTTCTTGGTACCAATTTCTGGACCCGCTGCTTTGCTATGATAAGATATTCCAACAAAAGCAACCAAAGAAAGAGGGTTCTTCCAGTTCACAGTTCAAGGGTACAGTCCATCATGGCTGAGGACATCAAGGCAGCCGGAATTTGAAGCAGCAGAACACATCACATCCACAAATCAGGAACAGAGGACAATAACTGCACACTGCTGCTCAGCTTTCTTTTTCCATTTACACAGCTAGGGAATGCCATCCACAGAGGGACTTCCAACCTCAAAGAACACATTCAAGATAATCCTCCCTAGGCATCTGCAGAGGCCATTTCACAGGCGACTTTAGATTTTGCTAAGCTGACAATCAGCATGAACCAATGCACTTTGTACTTCTAAGAGATGGACTCCTAGAGCAGCCTCAGATCTCATGTTTAGGCCTTAGCCCTGGTTTCTGAAGCAACACTCCAAACCTCTTAGCATTTGCTGCATGCAGGGAAGCATCCTGTATTCTAATGAAGTGACTGAGTAGACTCCTAGGTAGAAGCTAGTCAACAGAAACACAAAACCATGATTAGAAGTTTGGGCTTTTCAGTCCCAATCCTATACCCTAAGAAGCAGAAAGGGGCTGGGTTTGGGCTTAATCATCAGTCATGACTGTATGATGACCTCCATAAGCATCCCTAAGTCATAGATAACATTTCAGAGACTGTACTTGTACACAGTCTCCAGAGTTCTATGAGCCACGCCAGCAAGCAATTGAACTCAAGAAAAAGGTCCTAGGAACCTCTGGTTTACAGTCACATCAGACAGAGTTGTACGGAAGCTGGGGACTGCCAATCAGTGACTGATGTCTGAAGTGGGGGCTGGCCTTAAGGAACTAAGCATTAAATGTGGGGGTACGTACTGATACACTAATGTTAGAATTGAATTAAGTGACAGCACACCCAGCTGGTGTTAGAGAGTTTGTTGGTGGTGACCAGAAGTTTTCTGTGATGAATATGAAGACAGAGAAGCATCGTTTCTTCCATGAATGTACAGGACCAAGATCAGAATCAGTGAAATGGATGGGTGAACTAACAGCGCAGTCTAGGAGGAACACAATGCCAGCCTTAGGCAAGTGTTGGCAGTGGAGAGACATTCTGTCTTGAAATACATTTTGATGAAACAGCCCACAGGACTGGTTGGAAAAATTATTTCATTCCCCCTCCCTCCAATTCTCTCTTTTCCAAAGCAATTTTAGTCCCAAGCCCATTTCTCTGCTCAGATAACCACCAACACATTTTGTGCCTCAGAAAAATGCCTCTAACCCTCTTCAATTACACTTGGTCCAAATGGCCTACCGAGCCACCAAATCCATTCATTATTCCAGTGTCCTGACCTCTAGCCAGCCTTTTCTAAACAGGGTGCTCTCTCCCATCCTGTAGATTTGTCAAGAACTCCACTTCATCATCTTTCATGGCACTTCACATGGCCAAGACTCCTGTGTCCTCTGTGGGTATGCAACTGTTGTGGAATAATCTTTTTGTACACTGTAAAGATGTGTCACTCTGATTGGTTTAAGAAAAAACAGAATGACCAATAGCTAGGCAGGATATCTAGGCACAGAGGATGCTGGGAAGAAGAAGAGGGAGACACAGAACAAGCAGAATTGACAATACAGAGATGAGGTAATAGATTAAGTTATAAGAGCTAATTAGAAACAAGCCTAAGTTATCGGCCAAGCTTTTATAATTAATAATATGTCTCCATGTCATTATTGGGGAGCTGACGGTCCTGATGAAAAGGTCCTCTACATGCATCAGTCTCAGGAATATTGGAAGAATGATTATCAGGGCCAGCTCAATCCTAGGGTCTGCAAATGACTGACTGTTTCAATTGTCACAACTCCCAGAGAACGGCCTATCCTTAGCACTGGTTTATGGTGGAGAAAATCAGCATGTGGACACATTTTGCAAACTGTAAAATCACACTCGGAGAATTAAAGTGAGTTGGCATTTCCTTGGGCTCCCAACCTCTGTCCCCTGCTTCTCCAGAAGCTAAGTGTCTCTGGTAGAACACATCTCTGAAAGCTGAGATGGGATCTAAGTGTCACCGTGTTTTAATTGGACAAGACACCTAACCGCTGTGTGTCTACTTCCTCACCTATAAAGGAAAGACAATGAACGTCCTGCCTCTCAAGTGAGGAATAAGGGAATTGCTATGTACAAAGTGCTTAGAATGAGCCTGCTATGGAGTGAGTGCTGTGTGGGCATTCCTTCTCAGCATCCTTTTCCTGTTCACACAGCTGACACATCACACTTACACGGCAAAGCATTAGCCGTTGGGCCACCGAGCCACTGTCAACCTCCCTGGATGGGAGTAGATTGCTAGGGAGGGCACAGCAAGGTCATTCAAAAAGCTTGATGGGACAATGTGACAAAGGTGAGTGTCACATGCTAAAGAGACATTTAATAACTTGTGATTCATTTACTCTGAATAATGCATTGAAGTAAGGGCTCTCCAAAGCTTTATTTGGATTAAATTCCTGCCTGTTCAGAGGCTCAGCTCACTGGTCAGTAAGTGGGTGGCATGAGCAGTGGGATTCTGCCCTCAGCAGTAAGTTGTTGGGGAATATTATTTTAAGGTGTGTTACTTTTGTGTTGCATTTGTTTAACTCTGTGAAGCTGTGTTACTGTGCCTGTCTAAAACACCCAATGGTCTAATAAAGAACTGAACAGTCAATAGTGAGGCAGGATAATGGAGGGGCAGGGCTTGCAGACAGAAAGAAAATATAAAAGGAGAGATCTGAGAGAGAAAAAAAGAAGTAGCTAGAGAAGGAAGAGGACTCCAGGGGCCAGCCACCCAGCTACACGGCAAGCCACAGAGTAAGAACTAAGAGAACAGGAAAAGCCCAGATGCAAAGGGTAGATAGGATAAGTTAAAGAAAGCTGACTAGAAATAAGCCAAGCTGAGGCCAGACATTTATAATTAAAAATAAGCCTCCTGTGGTTCCCTACTGTGCATAAAATTTTCCCCACGAAGAAGTCAACAGATGTCTCTCTCCTCAGATTAGGGCACCAAGAACAAACCAAAGTTTGATGCCATCAAAATACAGCTTGAGAAAACAATGGGTGGATTGGTTTTATTTATAGAGTGTGGATGGGGGGACACTTACATGAGCATGAGTGACGCCAAAGTAGTTATACTCCCAAAAGGTCTCATCCCCAGCGTGGATGATAACTTCCCTAGAGATGCATAGATGGAGTCCTCACTTCAGTTAGCCTTTCAAAGTCTATAAACACTAGCAGCTTCAGATACAGTGAGGTCATGTACAATTAGAACAGAGTAACACACAGCTGGCTGGGAAGTTCAGGATCCAGTGACCTTCCCCACCCCTAATCCCTTCTATGAGAGAATGGCTACAGCCAACAAGCCTCATCTTGAGCATCTCCTGCAAGCAGTCACAGCTGCCCTGCTGAGGGTAACAGCTCTCATACTCAGAGGACAGTGATTGACAACACTCACCCAGCTAATCAAAGTTCTGCATCTCAAGTTCTTGATTGGGCTTCGTGCTTGTTACACACCACAGGGTTTAAGACATCTACCAGACAAAAGAGAGGAGATTTCTCTGTGGTAACAACAGAAAAACTACATTTCAGCGGTTTGAAATAACTGTCACCTCTCTCCTATGTTCTTGCCAAATCCATGGAAGGGACAGGAGTGCCCTGTTCCTATGGCTCTGAAGAACCAGGCTGGAACCTCTAAAGGCTCCTCGGACATGGGAACAGAAGGAATGGGGGGGGGGGGCCCAAACCACACATTAGCTCGTAAAAGATTTTGCCTGGAAATTGCTATCATGCAACTCTTATTTCATTGGTCAAAAAAGTCACATGGTCATGCCTGGGCTTGTAAAAGTACATACACTCTTCCTGAAGGGAAGTGTCCCACATGTGGGGAGATAATACAAACTTACTAGAACAAGGAATTGATAGAAAATAGAAACTTGTCTAATGCCATTGTAAACAGTAAATGGGTTGTTTTTTCCTTCAACAAGAAGTCTAGAGACAGATGAAACCCAAGCTAGAAAGTTCAGTGTCTTAAAGATATTTTCAGTAATCCATCTTATCTCTGTATTTCTGCTTTTTTGCTCTTAGGCTATCAGCAATATCTCATTCATGGCCAGATACCAATGTGCATCCAAATATGCTACAACATCAAAGATTAATAGGAGCCCCCCACCCCCCATTAGTTGTATTAGTGATAAAGCCTTTCCTAGAGTCCCAGCTCACTTTCCTTTGGGCCCATAGGCTAGAATTAAGTTATATGCTCATGACTGAGCCCATCACTGGTACGGGGAGCAAGACCACCTTCTGGTGAGAGAGAGGGCATAATTTCCCTGTCTGTACAAATAGTCCTGTCTTTCTTTTCTTTTCTTTTTTTTTTATTTTGTTTTGTTTTTGTTGTTGTTGTTTGTTTGTTTGTTTTTGAGACAGAGTTTCTCTGTGTAGCTTTGTGCCTTTCCTGGAACTTGCTCTGTAGACCAGGCTAACCTAGAACTCACACAGATCCACCTGCCTCTGCCTCCCGAGTGCTGGGATTAAAGGCATGAGCCACCACGCTTTGGTTTTTCTTTTGTGGATTAAGCCCACAATCTTGTGCCTGCTAGATAGACTCAGACTCTTGGCTTTACTGAGCCAGAGACTCAAGCCCAGCCTGGTCTTGAACTTGATGTCCTCATACCTCCACCTCCCAAGTGCCAGGAGTACAGGCTTGTACCCCCACACATGGTAGCAATTCTGGCTTCTATAGACAAAAATAGGGCACTGGGCTGTGCACACGCCTGTGGTTCTAACACTGGGCTCTTCTTTGGGAGGATTGAGAGCTAGAGACCAGCCTAGGTTGCATAGAGAGTTTGAGGCTAGTCTACACAGAAAAAGGGCATCTCTAGAAGAAAGGATGGGAAGGAGACAGGGGAGGAGGGAGGGAGGGAGGGAGAGAGAGAGAGAGAGAGAGGAGGTGAGGAGGAGGCATAGGAGGAGAACACAGACTAGGAGTCGGGAAAATGTAACCTGTTTTCACCACTTCTGGAAAGGTCCTTTGTTGAGAGTATACACAGCGAGGAACCACAGTGTCCCTTCACGAAAGCTTTGTGCTTCTGCAGCTATTCACAGGGGACTAACTGTGGTCAAATACAGAGAGCAAAGCTGGCATTTAATAAGGAAGGATCACTTACCTAAGGGTCAGGGAAATTAGAAACCACGCTGGGTTGATATTACATCCATCTCAAAAGAGTTGACCAAAAGAATCTTCCACTCCCTTCGAGGTGACCCCTCCATTATACCTAAATATTGGTGGTCATTTCACTCTTTATTGTCCTTATCTGTGTACCTGTCTGTCTCCACCTCTAAGGCTGAAAATTTAGACCATTTCATGTTTTTAGTCCCCCGCATGATAAGAAGCAGTAATAGCTGAGGTCAGTTGTTCACGCTGAGCACCCGAGCCTACTGTAACTTCTGAGTCAATGAACTCTTGTAAACCAGCAACCTGTAAAGCATGTGTTGATATCTGTGTTTGCTATAGATGCAGAGGGTACAGAAGTGAAATCATTGACCAAATGTACACAAGGAGGAGGCAGGATTTCAGGTGGAGGCAGCCTTATGGATATGCTGAGCACTGGTCAGCCTGACGTACTTTATACATATGAAGGTGAAGGAGAACAGTCATGAAGAGCAGTCGACATCAGCTTTCTTCTGCATGCTTGTGTTTCACGGCATGCTACCCACGCCTGCATCCCTTAGTTCTGCCTGGCATCTCTACCTTCTAGTACGGTGGTTGTTCTCAGCACTTAGTGAGGAAGGGAGGAACTGAGTGCCAAGGAAAGAGGGGAGGACGTTGGTATCTTCTTCTCTTTTTTTCCAGCTCCTCCTCCTCCTCTGCAACATGCAGGAGCAACTTTGTTTCTGTAACCTAAGTGTCACTTCAGATTGGAGGAACTGTCAGAGTTGCTGAGACTTAGAGGTTCTCCAAGAGGAAAGTTGAAATGTAACATTGTAACGCAGCTTCTCTGCTGGCCTTCCAAGTCTCTTGGGTTTGGAAACAATGTGTCTCATAGAAAAAAAAATTTTACTTGCATTTTTTTCTTCTGATGGTGTACTGTTTGAAATGTCAGTGCAATGAAGGGATGCCAGTTTCTTCTTGGGCATATTGATTTATTTTCTTAAAAGCAACTCAAGGTCAAAAGTAAATGAATGGCAGTAATTAAGGAGCAGGAAACGGCCATTGTCAGTTGATGGGACTGTTGCTCCAACATCCTCTTTGCAAGCCGCATGTTACATTAGACAGATAATAGGCTATGGACATTAAAAGCACTGCTTCCCTTCTTGATTCCAGTACCATTATCACAGGACTCCGCTCCCCAGGATTGTCCCAACAGCCACACAGATTTAAGTATCAGATCCAGTCTTCAGACCGTGTAGACTCTGCTCCAGAGCAAAGCAAAACCATGGTGAAATGCAAGTACTGCATTTTTGCTGGTGTGTTCTTATTTGTAAGGGATGTTCAGATTGAAGTGTTCTTATTCGTAAAGGGTGTTCAGATTTTCTGTTGTTGATTGTGTTGTTTTTAAATCCTATCCAGAGAGCTGTGCTGTGTGTGCACATGTTCACGGTGGTAGCGGGTAGTGGTGTGTGTTCACATGGGGCCTGGAGAACAACTTTGGGGACACCCACTTCCTTTGAGACAGGAAGATCCTGGAGATCGCCTGATTGGCCTAGCCAGTGAGCCCCGGGGATCATCCCAGTCCTGTTTCCCCTCTCCAGTCCTGGGGTGGTAAGTGTACTCCACGGTACTGGTTATGTTTACATGGGTTCTGGGGGTTCAACTCAGGTCCTTGTGCTTCTGAGGTAAGTTTTTGACTAAGCTATTTCTCCAGTTAAGGCAGCCGATTAAAAAAAATTACTACATCTATTGACGTATGTTAGAGTGTGTGCGTGGGCAAACACGTGGAAGTCAGGGGAGTGATTATCTCCTTCTACCATGTGGATCTCAGGGGTTGAGCTCAGGGTGACAGTCTTGGTGGCAAGTGCCTTTACCCACTGGGCCATCTCACTGGCCCCTGAGCAGCTAAGCTAACCTTGTGTTCTTTGTAAGGCATTTGGGCTAACCTTGAACTAGAAATTTGTGATTCTCTAAACACCCCCAAATTCTTTCATCTGATTGTTGTTCCCTCTTGGGTTATTTTTATATTTTATTCAAATTTCTTTGAGTTTGGGAAAAAATTTTAGGGGTCTCCTTCAATTTCAACATGTATGGAAATGAACTTCTGGACTCCCCCTCTGGCTTTCTCCTGGGTCCCATCTCTTTGTCAACATCAGCCTCATCCTCTCTCTGATCCAACGCCACAGCTTTGACACTCATGATCGTTCTCATTTGTCACCCACAACCACTTAATTGCCCCAGTATTCAGTCTGAAGGGCTGCCATCTCTTTTTTATTTTCATGTCCAGGATCCTGAATCAGTCCTTCACTATCTTTTCCTGGAACATTGTAATGGCCTCCATAGAGCTAGCCCATCTTTTATAATTCCTATTTGAGAGAGAGAGAGAGAGAGAGAGAGAGAGAGAGAGAGAGAGAGAGGAGGGTGAGGAAGAGAGAGAGAGGAAGAGAGAGAGGAAGAGAGAGAGGAAGAGGGAGAGGGAGAGAGAGAGAGAGAGAGAGAGAGAGAGAGAGAGAGAGAGAG
>CABHPH010147427.1:0-46124 GCA_902168325.1 Peromyscus nudipes
TGAAAGCTATAGCATAAGGCATTATTTTCAGTTGGAACTACAATTAGATTAAATTGTCAGGTTAGAGATTATTTAAATGTAGAAAACACTATGTAATATAGACAATTTAGGTAAATGCTGAAAAAAAATGTTAAATTTTTAGCAGGTCCTTGGGCATTAATGCTAAAAAACAAGTATATCCTTTCCTTAACTATTTAAATTCTACTTCACGAGGCAAAGAAGTGAAAACAACTGCCCTAATTATTTCACTTAATAACCAAGTAAGGAAACTTTGTAGAAAAGGTTTTATGTGATACTAGATTAGATAGAAGCATGTTCTATGATATATTTTTGTCATAGAAATTAGAGCCATGCTCTATTTGGGAGGAGGAACTATATACACAAACCACTATTACATCCATAAAGATAACCTGCAAGATACAACGCTGAATAGGAAATGAACATGGAAACAAAATGGTTGCTCTGCCCTATGGTACAGTAAATGACGTGTGCATGCCAATAATGTCCCAAGAAACTGTCACTATGACTAACAATAAAGATGAGATCAGGTTCTTTAAATCATCACTATCTAGATAAATTGCCCTAACAGACTTCCCAAGGCCTGTTTGTTTATAAAAAGAAATATTTGGTGTAGTTTATGAAAGGGGCTAGTGCATTATGTAGAGAGTAATTACAGCAGTGTGTTTATACTGTCTTTGTAAGACTGCCTGTGACTTTGCTCATGCTGGGCCTGCCTATTCCTGTCTCTGGTGGCTTTTGGTGTGTCTAAATGAAAGTGCAGTTGGCCACATAATAGAGAAATACAACATATCATGATTGGGGCATGCAAAAGGCTTATGCTGCACTTCGTGGGTTCAATAAACTACTGGTGTGCTGGTACCCCCTACTTAATGAGAAGTTGTTGTTTTGACAAAAAATGCAGGTCACTTTGACCCTTTCTGGGTCAAACTACATTTCTGGGAAAATTTAAGGAAGGTGAAGGTATTGGGACTATTTCACAATCCAACATAAAGAAGTTCGATGCACTGACAAAAACAGAGGCAATAGATAACCCCACAGCAGCAAATAACAAAGAAGGGAAACACACAACACTACCAACAAAAAAAAAATAACAGGAATTAACAATCACTAGTCATTAACATCCATTAATATCAATGGACTCAATTTGCCTATAAAAAGACTCAGGCTAACAGAATGGATATGAAAACAGGATCCATCCTTCTGCTGCATACAAGAAACATATCTCAACTTCAAAGACAGACACTACCTCAGAGTAAAAGGTTGGGAAAAGACTTTCCGATCAAATGGACCAAAGAAACAAGCTGGTGTAGCTATCCTAATATCTAACAAAATAGATATCAAACTAAAATTAATCAAAAGAGATCAAGAACGACATTGCATATTCATCACAGGAAAAAATCCATCAATATGAAATCTCAATTCCAAACATTTATGCCCCAAATACAAGGGCACCCACAGTTGTAAAAGAAATATTACTAAAGCTTAAATCACACATCAAACTCCACACACTAATATTGGGAGACTTCAACACTCTACTCTCACCAATGGACAGGTATGCCAGACAGAAACTTAACAGAGAAATAAGGGAACTCACAGATGTTATGACTCAAATGAACTTAATAGGCATCTACGGAACATTTTACCAGAATGTACCTTCTTCTCAACACTTAATGAAACCTTCTCTAAAACTGACCACATACTCGATCACAAAGCAAATATCAACAGATACAAAAAATTGGAATAACCTCCTGTATGTTATCAGACCACTATGGCTTAAAGTTAGAACTCAACAACAACATAAATTACAGGAAGCCTACAAACTCATGGAAACTGAATAATGCTCAACTGAGTCACCACTGGGTCAAGGAAGAAATAAAGAAATTAAAGACTTCCTAGAATTCAATGAAAATGAATGTACAACATACCCAAACTTATGGGACACTATGAAAGCAGTACTAAGAGGAAAGTTCATAGCTCTCAATGCTTACATAAAGAAGTTGGAGAAATATCACACTAGCAACTTAACAGCACACCTGAAAGCTCTAGAAAATAAAAGAAGCAAACTCACCCAGGTCGAGTAGAAACCAGGAAATAATCAAACTGAGGGCTGAAATCAATAAGACAGAAACAAAGAGAACAGGACAAAGAATCAATGAAACAAAGAGTTGGTTCTTTGAGAAAATCAACAAGATAGACAAACTCTTATCCAAACTAACCAAAAGGCAGAGAGAGAGAATATCCAAGTTAACAAAATGAGAAACTAAAAGGAGACATAACAACAGACAACAAGGAAATCCAGAGAATCATCAGGTCATACTTCAAAAACCTGTACTCCACAAAATTGGAAAATCTAAAAGAAATGGACAATTTTCTGGATAGGTACCACATGCCCAAATTAAATCAAGACCAGATCAACAATTTAAATAGACCTATAACCCTTATGGAAATAGAAGCCATCATTAAAAGTCTCCCAACAAAATAGCCCAGAGCCAGATGGTTTCAGTGCAGAATTCTACCAAAACCTTCAAACAAAATAGAAACAGAAGAAATATTGCCAACTTCTTTTTACAAGGCTTCAGTTACCTTGATACACAAGCCACACAAAGATGCAACAAAGAAAGAGAATTACAGACCAATTTCCCTCATGAACATTGATGCAAAAATACTCAATAAAATACTGGCAAACCAAATCCAAGAACATCATGACCAAGTAGGCTTCATTCCAGAGATGCAAGGATGGTTCAACATACAAAAATCTGTCAATGTAATACATCATATAAACAAACTGAAAAAAAAAACCCATATGATCATCTCACCATTTAAGTGGATGTTGCCTATGGACTTGCTATAAAATTCCTTTATTACTATTTTGAAGTTTATTTCTTTTATCCGTAATCTCTTCAGAATTTTTATAATGGAGTGTTGAATTTTGTCAAAGACCTTTTCTGTATCTAATATAATAATCATGTGGTTTTTGTCTTTCAATTCATTTATGTGGTTAGATTATATATATTTATCTATTCATGTAAGTTGAAGCATCTCTGGGATGAAGCATACTTCGTTATGATGGATGATCTTTTTGATGTGTTCTTTGACTTGGTTTGCAAGTACTTTATTGAGAATTTTTGCATCTATGTTGGTAAGGGAAAATGGTCTGTAATTCTCTTTTTTTTGTTGGGTCTTTATGTGGTTTGGGTATCAGGTTTACTATGACCTCATAAAATTAATTGGCAATGTTCCTTTTTTATTTTGTGGAAAAATTTGAGAAGTATTGGCCTTAATTCTTCTTTGAAAGTCTGGTAGAATTCTATTTTAAAACTATCTAGCCTTGGATTTTTTTTGGGGGGGGGTGGAAAATTTTCAATGACAACTGAAGCATTTATTTAATTATTCTTTATCAATAAAAGCTTGGGAGTCAGATATCAGGGTAAGAACCTAATTTATCAGAGAGTTGGTAAAGAAGTGACCAGTGACCTCCTCTATCTTTCCTTCCTTGATCCAAAAGGGCCGAGCATTTGTATAAGCCCCTCCCTACTACTTCCTGTGTTTCTCTATATGTCCTTTGTCCTCCAAAACCTCTATGGCTAATTTTGGTTAGTTAGTAGCTAGCTCTACCCTCTAATTTAAAGTACACTTTATTGGTAGTCTTTGGAGTGTCAGTGTGTGATCAAAATATCCCACATTTCCCCCTTTTTGTTTAAATAAAAAGGAATGGATTTAACTCTAAGAGAGTAAAGCTATATACAATAAGAACAAGTATCAGGTAAGAATTACATTCACAATGTTCTGCCCATTTTTATTTGGTAAATTCAGAGAAAATAATCCATTATCTGTTCTATCTTGGTGAGTCCAAAATTTTGTCCATAATTCACTTTCTATCCTAACTTGTATTACTAACCCAAAACTGTCTTTTTAGACCCCAAAACATTTTCTTAGATAAACAATTGAAGCTTTTATGTCTCTCAACCTTATACACTTTAAAACTCTTTTGTGAGTTTCTTTTCTGAATTTTGTAACAAGGAAAACTATAACTACTATTATTCAATCCCATCAGAGGCCCAAGAAGGATATAATACTACTTGAGTAAACAGGAAGTACAGAGCAAACAATTTCCCAAACTATAGGAATGACAGAAACACCTGGATGCCCAGACAGTCCCCCAAGTTTCCTCTGTAGCCTTGGGGCGCATTCATCTTCAGCCTATAGGCCTAGAATATCTGACAGACTTTTTTTGTGAAGCAGGAATATTTGAAGGACTGTCCTACCTTGTCTTGAGGTCATATGTATCTTGTTCAGTTGATTCAGAGGACCTTGTTCTCCTGGTGTCCTCCATCCCCTCTGGGTCTTATAATCTTTTTGCTTCCTCTTCCCTAAGATTCCCTGAGCTGTGAGGGGAGGGATTTGATGGAGACCCCCCTATTTAGACTCTCTCCACAATACTGTCTGTCTGTCTGTGGGTCTCTGCATTTGTTCATATCTGCTGCCAGAGGAAGCTTCTCTACTGATGACTGATTTATGAGTGTAGCAGAATATCACCAGGGTTCATTCATTTTTTTATTTTTATTTTTTTTTAGACTGGTAGTATTTGGTTTTTATCCTAGGTCTCTGGGCTATCTAGTTTCTGGTTCTTGGTCACCAAACAGTGTCAGGTATGGGTTCCTTCTCATGGAGTGGGCTGTAAGTCAAATCAGACATTGGTTGGCCACTCTTGTAATGGAATTTTCCCAGGGGCCAGCCCTGAGAAGATTCCTCTCAGAGTCCTGGGGGAGATGCTATGTCCAGCGCTGGGTTATCTGAGGGAAAAGAATCTATGTACACAATGCTCTTTTGTCTGTTTACTTTATTTCTCTATGACAAAATTCTATCTATACAGCTTCAGCCGCGTCCTCACACTCAGCTCCTCTCTGTGCCCACTTTTCCTGTCCTCATAGTTTTAGTAAGCTCCTTTGCTTTTGACCTCCTTTTTATCCTTTGTTTCTTCATCCTCCATGTTTCCTTTCTTACCCCTTACCCCTGGCCCTGAGAAACTCTGCCCTCTTCTCTTCTCTCCAGGAATTCCACTCCAGTCTTTACTGCACCTGGTTATGCAAAAAGCCCTGCTGTCCTGAGTCAATAGCTCTGCAGTGCTTCTAGGCCTGAAGGAAGAGGATGGTCTGAGCTTCATTTGCACAAGAAACAAAGCTATGCATCTACAGCCGCCTGTCTCCTAGGCTCTGCAGGGGTGTTAGTTACCTAGTGGATCAGCATTAGGTCTGAGAAGCTTAACTGTTTGCCATATGGCCTAGTAGTATATGAGCACACAAGAATTCTGTAGCAGAAGACAGCTGATATAGTAAAAACTGAATACCACCAAATATTCCTTGAATATTCCTAGAATAATGCCTTGACTTTTCTAGGTATAGCTTTAATATACAGCTGAATCTCTATAATATATTCTTGCAGCCCCACTGCACTCTCACAAATTTTGTGCCACCATTGCCCTAGATATTTTGCCGGCAGGACAGAATGTAGGTCAAAGGTTTTGTGGCTGGGTTGGTAACCATGTATCTCTTTTGAACTGGGCTCTTTCCAAGTGGGGAGATCAGCTCCCTTAGAGCAGGGCTTCACATGGGCAGATAGTGCAAGAGAGACCTCCAGTGGGTCGAGGCCCCCTCATCAGAGCTTGGAGCAGACTTATATTTATCTTTTTAAAAAAGATTCATTTTTAAATTTTATATATATGAGTGTTTGCTGGCATGTAAGTCTGTACATCATGTGTGTGCAGTGCCCATCAGAAATCAGAAGAAGACATTGGATCCCCTGGAACTTAAGTTAGAGGCAAATGTGAGTTGCTGTATGGGTGCTGGGAACAGAACCTAGGTTTTCTGCAAGAGCAGCAAGTGTTCTTAACCACTGAGCCATCTCTTCCATCCTTATATTTACCATTTTAAAGTAAAAGCAGTAACAATGCACTTTTAGACATTTTCAATAATACCGTGCATTATTGCTAACCGAAATAATCATAATGTGTAATCTCTTGAATTTATTCTTTTTTCAACTTTTTTTTACTTTTATTGATTCTTTGCAGATTTCATATCATGTATCCCAATCCCACCTATCTCCTCCCCCACCCTCCACATCCAACTAGGCCCTTGCAACCCTGTACAAAACAAAATAAAATTTAAAAGAAAAATCAAAAACCAAACAAATCAAGCAAACAAAGCAAAACCAAAACCAAAGCAACAAAAACCAAAACCTAAACAAAAACCCAACCAACCAACAACCCCCACCCCCCAAAAAGAACAGACTCTCATTATGGATGCTCTAGTGTGCCCATTCACTTGCAAGTGTTGATTGCCACGAGTCATTGGTCTGGTTCAAAGCCTCTGGCTTCTGCTGCACTATTGATAATGGGCTCTCACTGGGGCTCCTCTTGGATATCCTGTTGTCCTGTGTCTTGGAGAGCCTGCGGTTTTAGATCTGTAGTTTCATCCCCTTCTCATGCTCAACAGTTCACAGATGAAGTGGATGTTGGGGTGGGCCAACTTGTAGCCTTGGTTCTGGGCCTGGGTGGTATCCAGGTTGGTCAGCCCAAAAACTTTCCTCCATTGTCACCACCTGAGTGAGCTCTCCAGCACGGTCTCAGCTAGCCCACTCAACGCAGCCTGCAGCAAGGAGTAGGACCAATTCTTTTGCACTGAGGCCTTTGGGTCCAGCTTATCTTCACTCACACCACTAGGTCCAGCTTCAACGTCTTGCCCAGGCAAGGTGTAGGGCCCTCTCTCTCAATTGCTGTAGAGGGAATACAGAGAGGGGCAGGATCAGCTCTCCTGCTCTCATGCCCTCAGGACTGGCTCACCTGGGGTCCCAACAACAGGACCAGCTCTAGTGTGCTGCCAAGGTGGTGTGCAGGGTCCCTTCTCCTGTGTGCTGCAGCTGGTGTATGGCAGGGCTAGTTCTCCCACTCTTGTGACCTCAGGGCCAGCAAGTGGGTGGAGGAGGGCATCTTCCCCTCACCCATGCCACCACATGGCAGATGAGGAAGAGCAGGGTCATATCTCCTGCTCTCATTCACTCAGGGCCGGCTCACTTGCATCATCACCAACAGGGGTAGCTCTAGTGTACTGCCCAGGTGGGGTGCAGGGCTTGCTCTCCCATGTGCTGCAGCCTATGAAGGACAAGGCTAGTTCACTAACTCTCATGATCCCAGGGTAGGTTTACCCAAATCCCCAACAACAGGCTCAGTTCTAGTGTGCTGCCCAGGTATGTTGCATGCCCATGGTGAGGGGTGGGGCCATCATTCCCGATTGCAGGGGGCCAGCTCTCCTGCTGCAGTATCCAGTGAGGGGCGGGGCCAGCTAACACAGGCCTAGTGATGGGTGGGATCAGCTCAGCACAGCCCTCTGATTTCAACCTGCTTGGTTTCTGTGTCCCCAGTGATAACATTAGACATGGAGATCAACACAGACCCCAGTCACAGCAGGACTACAGACTCAGACACAGCCCTCTTCAGCAGCCCTGGTCCAGACAACACCATGGCCCCAGGTGACAAACAGCACAGGCAACTCAGGCCAGCATGGCCCTGGTGGCAGCATGGCTCCTGGACAGAATTTATTCTTTTTGTGTAAATAGTTTTGGATTTTTTGACTAACACTTTCCAAACTTTTACTCTTTGTTTATCATGAAGTTTCTGGTAAAGGTTGTTGTTCTACTTTCTGTTTCTGAGTTTTACTTTTATAAATTTCACACATAAGTAAGCTTATTGTAGCTGAAAGTTTTCCTATGTCCTGCCTGGTCCGCAGGCTCTCAGACTCAAGTAAACACACAGAGACTTATATAATTAAAACTCCTCAGCCATTAGCTCAGGCTAACCACTGACTAGCTCTTACACTTAAACTCAGCCCATTTCTGTTAATCTATATGTTGCCACATGTTCTGTGGCTTTACCTGTGTGTCATTACATGCTGCTCCCTGGACAGTGGGCTGGCGTCTCCTAACTCAGCCTTCCTCTTCCCAGAATCCTCCTGCCTATACTTCCTGCCTGGCTACTGGGCAATCAGCATTTTATTAAACCAGTGTACAAAAGCATTATTCCACAGCAGCTTATACAGCATTTTTGTCTTTGTGTGCCTTGCTTATTTCACTTAACATCCTCCACATTAATCCAGCTCTTGCATGACAAGATATCATTTATTTAGAGGTAAATACTACTACATTGTGCATAGATTATTGTGCATTCTCCTTTGGTTATTCATGTAGTGATGGCCACTCAGGTTGCTTTCATGTTTTGGCTGTTAATAGTGTTGCAGAGAATATGAAAGAGCAGGTACCTCTTTGATAGACTCAGGGTTTTTTTTTCCTTTGATATATACCTAGTAGTGGAATTGTTTGTTTATGTGATAGCTTTGTTTATAGTTTTTCAAGAACGATTCACCACTGTTCTCCATAAATGCTGGCATAATTACCATACTGTTTTTGTTTGTTTGTTTGTTCTTTGTCTCTTTGTTGCCTCTTTCTCCTTCTCTTCTTCAATAACCATTCTGAAAAGTAGGAGGCTTCATTTTGTTGTGGTTTCCATGTGATTTTTTCTGATGATTTGTTTCGTTGAGTACTTTTGTCATAATGTACTAATATGTCAGTATTCTCTAGGGAACCATTAAAATGAGTGCGTGCGTGCGTGCGTGCGTGCGTGCGTGTGTGTGTGTGTGTGTGCGCGTGTGTGCGCGCGCGCGCGCGTGCGTGTGTGTGCGTGCGTGTGTGTGCGTGTGTGTGCATGTGTGTGCGTGCATGTGTGCGCGTGCGTGTGCGTGTGTGTGCGTGTGTGTGCGTGTGTATGTGTGTGCGCGCGCATGTGTGTGCGTGCGTGTGTGTGCATGTGTGTGTGTGCATGCGCGCGCGCGTGCGTGCGTGTGTGTGTGTGTGTGTGTGTGTGTGTGTAAAATGGGTATTTATTCGACTGGCTTATGTATACCAATGGTGGCATCTTCACAGTGAGACAACTGAGAACCAGTAGCTGTCCAGTGAAAAGGGCTGGATACCTCAGCCCTCAGCAGTCCCAGTCCGGCCCTGAAGACCTAGAGGATGCCTGGGAAGCCACTGTTCTGCAGTCCACGTTGGAGGACTGAAGAATCTGGGTCCTGAGAGCAGTCAAGGAAGACAGCAGCAGCAGCACAGGAGCAGAGTTCAGGAACAGGGTGGATGCAAAGCAATGCAGACAAATTCTAAAGCTTTTCCTTTGGACCTCCTTATAACTGGGCTGCCACCACAGGGTGCTACCCACATCTAGGGGAGTTCTTCCCACTTTAACTAACCTAACCAAGACAATTCTTACAAGTGTTCCGAGGGCCTACCTTCTTGATTCCAGATCCAGGTAAGTTGACAACCAAGGTCTCTACAACTCTTTGTCTGCACTTTTTAGGACTCAGTCTGCAAGCAAGCTCTAGGAGCTGAGACAACAGGAGGGTTATTACCTAGGTGTCTTCCCACACTCTACTAGGGCAGCAGGTTTCAAAGTAGCAGGCTTGAGCTAATGCAGCTGTGGTGGGTTTGCTCAATACGGGAGCTAAAGAATTTGAACTTGGGCTTGTGGGTTTCAAACAGTTTGCCTTGAGAGTAGAGAAAACCACAGATAACAGCATCTATTAGTCATTTAAATAATTTAAATTTAGTGTATGTGTGTGGATATGATCAAAATGTGTGAATATGATCAGCATGGAACCTGAAAATCAAAGAATAGATGTTTTTTAGATATTTATATTTTGAAAATACCATGAAATATAGTTTGACCATTTTCTTTCCTCTCTCCTAACTTCTCAAAGATGCTTGCCACATCCTTACCCATTCCACGTCAGGTTTTCTCTCTAAGAAAAGTCCAAACCCTAAACCAAACTGAAGCAACAATAACAAAAAAAGTACATACATGCAAAAAACCAAGGAGTCTGATTTTTGTTGGCCAATTATTCCTGAGTCTGGGGCCTGCTCTGGAGTGTGGTTGATGTACCCTGTGTCACTCCATTGAAAAAAAGTGATATTTTCCTCCCTAGAAGATATCAGCTGCAGATAGCTTCTTGTCTAGGGGTGGGACTTTGTGTCCACTTCCCCTTCTTTATGCTGGGACTTTGTCTGTTTTGAACTTGTGTACATCTTATTCATGCTTTCACAGTCTCTGTGAGTTCATGTTTGCATCGCCCTGCTGAGTCTGGAAAATAAGTTGGAAAGATTATAAGAACCAGAGGTGGTTGATAAATAATAAAATGTTTTAAATTTACTTTCAGTAGTTCAAATTTTGTCATATCATATTTCTAAATGCTCATGGAGTAAAGTAAAATATTTTGATACATGAATACTGTGTGCAATGATCCAGTCAATCACGGTGACTAATATAGCTATCAGACAAAGTTTATCATTTCTAGTTGTCTTTGTGTATTTTTAAACCAAGTTACTTCTCTTTACATTTTTTTCTATTGAGTTGTAGAGGTTCATTATGTATTATTTTGAGATAGTAATCATTTATATGTTTTGTTTGAATATATTTCTTTTGATTCCATGGGCTTTCATTTTACTCTGATTATTTTTTCCTTTACTATGTAGAAGCTTTTTAGTTCAATGTCATCCCTTTAGCATATTTTTAATGTTTATTGCTGTGTTAGCTTGTTTTATGTCAGTTTGACACAAGCTAGAGTATCTGAGAGAAAGGAACCTCGATTGAAAAACTGCTTCCTTAAGATTGGGTTTAAGAAAAGTCTGTAATACATTTTCTTAATTAGTGATGTAGGAGGGCCCAGCCCATTGTGAGTGGTGCCACCACTGAGCTGGTGGTCCTAGATTCTATAAGAAAGCAAACTGAGTAAGCCATGGAGAGCAAGCCAGTAAATAGCACCCTTCCATGGCCTCTGCATCAGCTCCTGCCTCCAGGTTCCTCCTCTGTTTAAGTTTCTGTCCTGACTTCTTTGGGTGAATGAATATGGACTTGTAAGTCAAATAAACCCTTTCATTTCCATATTGCTTTGGTAATGGCTTTTCATCAAAGCAATAGAAAACCCAACTAACACAGTTGCCTATGCTTTGGGAGACAAATTTTAAAAAAACGTTGCCAATTCTGATCGCCTAAAGCTTTCCCCCTTTGTTTTCTTTGGGTAGTTTGACAGTTTAAGGTCTTGGGTTTAAGTCTTTATTCTACACTTCTGTGACTTTTGCATGATATACAATAAAGATCTATTTTCAATATTCTCTACTTGAATATTCAGTTTGACCAATATCATATGTTGAAGAGACTGTTCTTTCTTTATTGTGTATTCTTGGTACCTTTGTCAAAAATCAGTTAATGATAAATGTATGAATTTATTTTATTATTTATTATTCTGTTTCATTGGTCTATGTATATATATAACAATATGATGCAATTTTGACATTATACTTACTACAATATTATTACTACAACATTTTAAAGTCAGGTGGTGTGACATCTTTAGTATTATTATTATTATTATTATTATTATTATTTTACTTAAAATTTCTTATACTGTTTGACCAACTCTTTTGTAATTCCATATTTTAAATTTGTTTTTCTTTTGTGAAAAAGTTAATGACGAGCCGGGCGTTGGTGGCGCACGCCTTTAATCCCAGCACTCGGGAGGCAGAGGCAGGCGGATCTCTGTGAGTTCGAGGCCAGCCTGGGCTACCAAGTGAGCTTCAGGAAAGGCACAAAGCTACACAGAGAAACCCTGTCTCAAAAAACAAAAACAAAAACAAAAACAAAAACAAAAAGTTAATGACATTTAAAAGAAATTACATTGAATTTAAAAGTTGTTTCCAGCAATGTGGCCATTTAAAGAATTTTTAGTTTTCTGGTCCATGAACATGGGGTATCTTTCTATTTATTTGTGTCCTCTTCAATTTCTTTCACTAGTACTTTATACTTTGCAGTTAACAGGCCTTCACCTCTTTGACCATTTTTATTCCTAAATTATGAATTTGTTTGTTTTCTTGATTACTTTTTCAGATAGTTGTTTGCCACTGTATGGGAGTACTGATTTTTTACATGGTGATTTTACATTCTTCAAATTCATTGAGTTTGCTTATGAGTTCAAAAAGTTATCTGGAATATTTGTTTTTTTATGGGTAATATAATGTTATTTGCAAACATGAACGATTTCACTTCTTTCTTCACAGTTTAGATTAATTTTATTTCTTTTCATGCTTTGTTTCTCTGGCTAGAAGTTCTAGCATTTAAAGAATTTTTTATTCCATGTTTATTATTGTGTGTGTTGGGGGGGTACACATATGAAAGTCAGAGGGCAGCTTGCAAGACTCAGTTCTCCTTCCACTGTGTAGGTCCTGGGGATTGAACTCAGGTCTTCGTGTGTGGTGGCAAGTGTCTTCACTTACCTCACCAGCCCTAGTACTAGGATGAAAAGAAATGAAAAGAAATGATGAGAGCATATACTTCCTAATCTTATAGGAAAGCTTTTTAACTTTTCATCTTTAAGAATCATCTTACCTTTGGGCACATTATATATGGCCTTTATACTATTTTCTTTTTCCTATTGAAAATAGTATTTTCAATGGCTGGAAGCCTGGCTTCTCAAGACCAGTCAGTTGTAGCTGGTTTTTGTTGAAAGGGAATGGATAGGTGGACTGGAAGGAGGGCAGAGAGACCCTGTTCTCCTGTGGTCTTGGGTAAAGAAGACAAACTGAACTTCACAGAACCTGGGGTATTTCAGGAAGGGACGAGGTAGGAACAGCGATCTGGGGCTATGGGGACCACCTCTCTCTAGCTGATTTCTCTTCTAAGGTTTCTCTACTGGTGGCATTCTCTGTGGTCTTGGAGGCTTTCCTTTTCTTCTTCTTTATCTCCTCCTTCTTCTCATCCTCCCCCCCAACCTCCTCCTCCTTTTACTTGAGAGACTCCAGAGAAAATTCTTTGGTTTGTATCCTGGACCCCCACCTTATACTTGTGAGACCACACTCAAAGGAACCACCGGTTATCTGCACGAGGCCAATGGGGACGAGGAGAATCATAAATTCCAATTAAACAAGAAGCTCGCTCTCCTCAGAGGAAACTTTAAAAAGTTGTAGCAACAAGTTTATCATACTTGCCACAGCCATCTGAACCTTCTTATCTTCAAATGCACCTGAAGTAAATGGCAAGGCATCAACATGCCTTTCCACAGTACTGAAAAAGAATGTGCCAAGTTTCTAACACACTAGGAAATATTCAGGTCGTAATATTGCTTGAGTTCTTATTTTGAAAGAACATATATTGAAAATATTTTGAAATACATTAGTTTATGCCACTTCTATGAATGTCATTTTGAGTCAGTATACTTTGGTAGTGTAAACTCGGACAGTTCACTTGACATGGCCTTGCCTCAATTTCCTTCTCCAAGTGTGGAGATAAAAATAGGCTGTCTCACAAAATTATTGTAAAGAACCAATCCTTTAGGAAAGCATGTAAAACAGTGTCTGACGTGTATGAAATCCTCTATTGGGAAAACTGCTAAATTTAGTATATGTGTTAAGAAGGTTTTTCATTAAATAAATTAAAAAAGACCCCTGCACAGCAGGTTGAGGGAACATCAAGGAAGAGTGGGTGGAAAGATTCTAAGAGTCAATGAATTTTGATGTTGGCTGTGAGATTGTGCCTTCTAGCTAGAACAGGGAACTCTCATTGACATGGCTCACCATGACCTCTCATTGACACGGCTGCCTAAACAGGACCTGAACTATTCCAATACTATTTGGCCTGTCGTCATACAAGGCAGGTAATTTAACAGGACCCCACTCACAGATGAATTGCTACAAGCAACTAACTGCTGAGAGAGGGAGAATTAGTCTCCAACCATGAGCTCCTGATTGGTTATCCAATACCAACTGATCAGCAACACATAGGCAATTCTGAATGGACTCCCCAGGTTGCATTTACATGTTTATTTGTTTATATACACATGAAACAACAATCAAGAAGAGGACAAACACACTGTGAATTTGGGAGGGGTGATGGGAGGGCAGAAGGGAGGAGAGTAACAACAAACTGATGTAAGTATATTTTAATTAAATAAAAACACATTTTGAACAATTTGGCCAATATCTGATTTTGACATTCATAAATTATTTAGGGGTTTTTGACAATGATACAAGTGTTACTATGTGGCTGAGGCTGATCTCAAAACCCACTATGCAGCCCAGCATAGCCTGAAACTAGTAACGCTCTTACCTTAGCACCGTGAGTACTTGGATTATTGATATGTCAATACCCAGCTTAACATGGTTGTTTGTATTAGTTTGATTTTATGTGCATTTATTTCTGTGGTTTTGTTGATGATCATTCTGTGTTTAAACATTTATTATTTGTAGTTTGGTTTAAATTTTTGTTTCTCCAAAATTTAAGGCATAGATACGGTACACGATCCAATAGACAACTACTATTTTGGAGGTCAATGTTTACTATATTTTTAAAACCCTGATATTTAGTACAAATATAACTAGAAATAGGATTCATCAACTAACCAGAGAAAATTCCTATCATATTTTGAATCCCTAGCTGAAAAAATAAGTATTAAGAGTACAGCTACATTATTTCAGTACAAATGATAATGTCTCAAGAATCAATGCGGAAACTACAAGCTGTAAGTGAAATACAGGAGTAGCTGAAAAAGCACAAGCCATGAGTGTACAGAATGATCACAGAGCCGCAGGAAAACACCTTTGGCTGTGCAGTGCTGTGCTATGTAATGCTCTCTGATTGTGTTTAATGGAAAGCTTTTAACAGATCACATTGAAACTGGGAAATGAGAATAAAAAATTGTCTGCCCTATTGGTTTCCTTGCTAATCCACTAAAGACTGGCTGTTGCTGAATAGTTAATGGCTGACCAATTCAAGTAACCTATTTTCTATCCAAGAAATATTCTTAAAGATGGGAAGTCATAATGAGGGCACTAAGCTGTAAATCCACAGGTTCTGCTGATCCTGAATCACAGGACTTTTTGCTTTGCAAAGGGCTCTGTAAATCTTCTAGTCCAAACCTTCAATTGAGGCTACTTAAGGGAATTTTTTTAGAGACTTCAAAGGCTTCATAAGACCATGTATTTGCTTGGACTACTTATTACAGCTAAATCCTCTGAGGCTTTTGAATGTACCCATGTACTGAGAAATTATTCAGCTTGTTGAAGGTCACTTATTAAAACGTGGCTGTGGGCTAGTTGGACAGAAAGAATAGGAGAAAAGGCAGAGGCGGCTGGAGGGTGTTATGTGTTAGTAACTTTGGTTATTACCGAACTGTGGATTGAGTGTGTAGGGATGATCTTATACACGCTAAACAGGTGCCAATAACCGGAAATAAGACACATTTGTTACACACAAGCATGATACTATTAAATCATTCCAAGTTATAGAATTTTTTGGTGAATTTTTCTTTATGTTCTCCTTTTTTTTTTTTTACAAAGAAGAAATAGTGTTTGATGGGTTTAATAGATATTTACTGTCAACATATAGTGCTTTTAAACCAGAGACACAGGAGGTCTAGATTTGTATTCTTATATAATTTGAGAAGGAGCACCCCCAGGGGGACCCCATCTTTTCTGTCATATCGTTCTCTTTCCTCTATGCTCCCTGAATCCTTTCTGTGTCATGCTGCACTTTCCCACATGGAGTCTTTCAGACCCTTCATTTCACCACCTCGGTCTCCTTTACTTAAAGATTTGCTTATGGGTTTAGCAACTCTGCTCTCCAGAGCCGGGGATTCAAAAGGGATATCCAGGAGGCACTTTCAATAGATGTCTTAGCCAGTGTTCTATTGCCCTGAAGAGACCATGGTAACACTTTTAAAAGAAAGCATTTACTTGGAGCTTGCTTACAATTTCAAAGGTTTAGTCCTTTACTGCAGGGAGCGTGGCGGCACCCAGGCAGATGTGGTGCTGGAGAGGTAGCTGGGAGTTCTACATCCAGACTTGCAGACAGCAGGAAGAGGAAAAGTGACACTGGGGTTGGCTTAGGCTCTCAAAACCCCAAAGACCACTCCCAGTGACAAGCTTCCTCCAACAGAGCCATGCCTAGTCCAATAAGGTCACACATCCTAATCCTTCTAAATGAGTGCCACTCCCTGATGAGTAAGCATTCAAACATGTAAGCCTTTGGGGATTGTTCTTATGCAAACAAGCACAATGGGAAATGAGCATGAGGCTTAACGATAGTGAAGGCAAGGTTATGTATTCCACACAAAAATTCTTTGTCATGCTAACCCATAGCATATCAAACATTACTGTATTTATGCATTACTGTCAAATAGTACCATTACCCATGCATCAGTGACTGATACCAGACCAACCAATTGAACTGCAAGTTAATTCAACAATTTGTGATTCATAAATGCCCTGGTTGGTCAAACACATGGCTGATACTTCACAATGACTATTAGCTACAAGTTACTGAGTTGTACCTGTAGTTCATGTTTAATTATAAAATGATAAGGTCAGAGTCTTGCAGGAGATGTTATCAGCAAAATAAAGGGCTGTGTAATAATCCACTTGTACAATGGAAAGATTTGTCACTGGAATTAGTTTAATAAAATGTTGGTTGGCCAGTAACCAGGCAGGAAGTATATAGGTGGACAACCAAACTAAGGATGACAGCAAGGAGAAAAGCAAGGTCACAAGTTTCCAGCCAGACACAGAGGAAGCAGGAGATGAACATGCCATGCTAACAAAGGTACCTCCCGTGGCAGAGCATAAATAAGGAATATGGGTTAACTTAAAATGTAAGAGCTAGTTAATAATAAGCCTGAGCTATTGGCTGAGCATTTATAATTAATATAAGCCTCTGTGTGTTAATTTGGGAACTAGCTGTCATGTATTTGGGACTGGGCAGTCAGGACAGGAAACGTCCATTTGCATATGGCATCCAATGTTTGGCAAGAATTTCTACATAAAACCCGAGAAAGCTTTAAAAAGAATTCTAAACATACAAAAATAAAGTCAAACTTGGTTTCTTGGTAACTGCCTTTTCTCCAGTGAACTCTGTTTGCAGAGGCATGGCTCCTGTAAGAGATGGCTTCCTGGCTCATTGCAAGTAGCAAAAACAGACGGCTCTTTTAAGAGGTCCTGCTCCCAAACACTTAAATGGTGTTTGTGAGCAGCTGGGGGGCATGCTACACAGTGGCAGCATGGACTCAGAAACTTCCCAGAATTGGGGCAGTAAACATGTCTCCCAGAGCTGGTGGTAAACTTACCTCCAACCTAAGACTATACTCTCAGGGAACTGAGGGGGAGGAGCCAGCCACCAGTATGCCATGATCTAAGTTAAGCAGTTTAAGTTTTGCTCAAGCAAACAGAAAAGGTTATAGATGCTCAGTAAAGGACAGATTCAGATTAAAAAAAACCCACCTGTAAATGTGTTACAGTGTATTTAAAAGGATGCATAGGCTTGGGAGAGAAAAGAAAAATGGTAGAGAAAATCCTTTAAAAAAGAATAGAGTATATTATATATAGAGAGAGGGAGTATTATATATATATATATATATAATACTCCCTCTCTCTATATATAAATTAAATAAGCCACATAAAGATGAAAAATACACAGAGAGTCTGGATACTATATGTTATTGTGTTGTCTTTAAAGTTTTTGACTACTAATGAACAAATGATAACTGCTAACAAACATTTGGTTATGAAAGCCGCCAGATTAAACAAACCTATATATTTTAAAAATAACTTGACTTCAAAATTTAAGTCAAAAGATATGTTACTTTGGAAAAGAGTTCCTGCTTTTGTTGCCACAGGAAATGAGAGGCTCTGGATTCATTCTGGGTTAAGAAAAATCAAGTTTGATTAAGGAAGACCCCCTGAAAAAAACCTCCAATGGGGACTAATGCCCAGATGTTCCAACATTTCAGAGCACCTCTGTTGCAGTTTCCTCTGAGTTCTGCATCCAGAAAGACTTCAAGGGTGCTGGCTGAGATGATCCAGCCTTACAGACTACTCCAGTCAGGACTTGAGCATAATCCTAAAGTTTCTCAGGGTCCCCCAATCAGCTGGAAGTAGTCTAGAGAACTATGCCCAAATTTCCAAAAGGTGGCTTATGGATATTTATTGTCATTTAAGGGGGGGTTAGTTACAAGTTGTTATGAATGATGATCAGGAAAAAGCTAAACAAAGGAGATTGAATTCAGGGATCTTTCTCTGAAAATAAAAAGGGGGATATAGAAATAATAGGCTAAAAGAGTACATCATTGAATCTACTTTAATCCAAAAAACAACTATTAATCTTACATATTTTACATTTGTATGAGCTTTGGTTTACTGATAAATTTAGAGTTAATTTTGTTATACTAGATGTATATTTCTACTCTTGTTTAGGGTATTATGCTTATGCAGCTCATTTAAAATTGTAATGTATAATTAAGAAATACAGATTAATAGTCATCTATAGTAGTCAAACTTATAGTCATGTTAGGTATGTTTTCAAGGTCATATATATATATATATTTAGATAGATAGATGATCTTCAAACACTTCAAAGACCTATAGAATATGGCATTTAATTTGTTTAATAACCTAAGGCTTTTCATGACAGTGAGACATGTCTGCTCCTGGCAGCACCAATTTATTTCAGAGAAGATAATGAGCATTGAAGAAACTCCATATAGAGTTTACTTTCTTTGTGGCAAAAGTTAGCCACTGAAAAGGAAACTGCCCTTGCCTTGACTACTGACAATATGCTGTCCAAATTGGACAAACAGGACACAAAAGAAAGTGACTGTTGAACTTTGCAAAGATAAGGTAGGACAGTCTTTTAGAATTCCATGCTTCACAGGAAAGTCAGTAAGATATACTAGGCCTGTAGGCCAGAGTGAATGCCCCAACATTACAGAAAAAACTCTGGGTGACTGTCTAGGCAGCCTGATGTCCCTGTCATTAGGTAACATTTCACTCTTCTGGGGTCATTGATAGAATTGAAGACTAGATAGTTATAGTTATATGCTGTGGATATTGCTCTGTATAAATAAAATGCTGATTGGCCAGTAGCCAGGCAGGAAGTATAGGCAGAACAAGCAAAGAAGAGAATTCTGGGAACAGAAGGCTGAGGCAGAGAGACGCTGCCAGCCACCGCCATGAAAATCAAAATGTACGGTACCGGAAGGCCACAAGCCATGTGGCAACTTATAGATTAATAGAAATGGGTTAATTTAAGATATAAGAACAGCAAGCAAGAAGCCTGAGCCATTAGGCCAAACAGTTTAAACAATATAAGCATCTGTGTGTTTATTTTATAAGTGGGCTGTCGTACTGCATGGCTTGGCGGGACCTGGAGAGAAAACTTCAGCTACAGTTATAGTTAAAGTTTTCTTTAGTTATGATAAAAGATAAATTAGGTACACAACTTTGAACTCACAAAGGTACAATAAAGAATAGAGTATTTTCTCTAATTTTGACAAATACAAATAGACTGGATATTGTAACTATAATTCTTACTTGATAACTGTTTTTGTTGTATGTAGTCTTACTAAGTTAAAGTTAAAAACTTCCTTTTTAATTAGACAAAAAGGGGGAAATGCTGTGGAATAATTCTCTTATATACTGTAAAGATTTGTCACTGGAATTGGTTTAATAAAATACTGATTGGTCAGTAACCAGGCAGGAAGTATAGGTGGGCAACCAAACTAAGGATGATGGGAAGGAGAAGGACATGGTTAGGAGTTTCCAGTCAGACACAGAGGAAGCAGGAGATGAGCATGTCATGCTAATAAAGGAAGTGCTATGTGGCATAGCATAAATAAGGAATATGGGTATACTTAAAATGTAAGAGCTAGTATTGGCCAAGCATTTTGTAATTAATATAAGCCTCTGTTTGGTAATTTGAGAAGTGGCTGCTAGATATTTGGAACTGGGCAGTCAGGATAGGAAATATCTGCTTACAATAAAGACAGCACTATCAAGGGTTGTAGCATTGAAAGCAGTTATGAAGTAAAGAAAAAGCAGAAAAATTTAAGAGGCTGTTGCTTATCTTACATATATCCCCTTTTTGGTACCAGATGAAGTCCAAAAGTTGCATTAGTAGAGTATCTATCACTTACTCGTGGACTTCTTTGAACATTGTGTACCTATTTTTGACATTCTCTCTCTCCCTCTCCCTTCCATTAAAAGTAGCTGCAAAGTTTTCTTTTTAGGAGATTGCATATTGATTTTATTGACAGTTACCTTCTCAAACTTTCAGAAAGGGAATTATATATTAGTTTTTGATCACTGCCAACAATAAAATTTATTTTTAAAAATGAATTGAAATAAGTATGATCCACAGTAAGTTGTTACTTACTTCTATATATATAGTTCTTCTATATACCCTTTGTATTAGTCAGGATTCTCTAAAGTAACAAAACTTAAAGAATGAATCTCTTATTTATATAGAAAGGAGATTTGTTAGAGTAAACTACAGTCCATGGTCCAACTAAACCAACAATGGCTGGATATGGGAGGAAAGTCCAAGAATCCAGTTGTTGCTCAGTCTATGAAGTTAGATGTCCCAGCTGGTCTTCAATAGCCTCTGGAATCCCCAAGAAGAAGGCATTAATACCAGCAAAGAAATGAATTTGCTAGCTTGGCAAGAGAAATGGGAAAATAGCAAAAGTTTTCTTCTGTGTCCTTATACAGGTTTATAGCATAAGGAGTGGCCCATACTAGAGGTGGATTAAAGGTGTGTCTTTCTCCCTCAAAGATCCAGGTTAAAAGTGGATCTTCCCACTGCAAATTAAGCAAGAGTTCCTCACAGATGTGACATTCCATTTTTGGGTTTTAGTTAATTCCAGATGTAGTCAAGTTGACGACCAAGAACGGCTATCACACCCTCTTAAAATCAAACTTGAATTTCTTTCTCAGAAACCTTAGGTATATCTCTGAGTCTAAAATGTGATGATATAAACATACAAAAGGAATTTTGGTGAGGTAGTTTGAATACATTTGTAGAAGGAGAACTTGGAGACATCTTCCCATTTTGTGCCATCACTACTAAATTTGTTAATAGGAAATGATGTTTGGATTTTGGGTTCTAGTGAAACAGAACTTGAGACTTCTGTTTTCCTGTATTTTATAGATAGATTGATATAATATTTTGGTGAACTCACGATGGTTGTATTGTGGGATTTCACAGAATGCCACTCTTAAGGGTCTAAAAACAACAGCAACCTTTAAATTAGTATGGTTATCAGAGGAGATCTTCATTGGCAAACTTTGTAGAAATATTGAAAGGCCACTCCCTTACCCTTTAAGAATATTCCACCTCTATCCTTCTTAAGGCAGTAGTTCGGCATATAAATGCATAAAGGAAACAGATTGTCTCTGAATATGATCTCATTACTACAAGTAGGTCAAAGTAAGTGTCGTTGGGACTATGGTCCTTTTAGATCAGTTTAGCCTAATTTTTTTCTTATTTCTTTTATTTTTTGAGATTAATATAATTACATGATTTTCCCCTTCTCTTTCCTCCTTCACCCTCCCATATAACCCTCCTTCTTTTTCAAATTTTTGACTTTTTTCATTAATTATTATTCTCTCTGTGTGTATTCCTAAATACACAAAGACAACCTACTCAATTTGTATAATGTAACATGTATGTATGTTTCAGTTTAGTCTATTTTCTTTTACTTTATTTTTGTGGCTTTTTATAGTTGAATTAGTTTATGAGTATCTCCTGTAGCTGTATCTTTTTCTATCAGTGATTTCAGAATTAGGTAAACAGTCACTCTTTGCTCTACTCTCTTCATCTTCAGTTAAATTCAATCAATATTTATAGAACATATATGTAATACAACTTAGAAAAGAATAAAAAAGAAGCCAGTAGCAAACTGATTACTTGATGTCCCCTGTAAAGACAATGGTAAAATTATGCTTTTAGCTGCGTTCGTTCAATTAGTTACTGTGTGTTGTCACTTTCCAAGATTTTGTTTGTTTGGTAGAACCAGTGTGGATCTTTTAGTGCATTGCTAACACCATCTAGGAGGGAAACAATATCATTTTTTTCAATAGTTGGTTTTGTGGGCTCTGGCTCTTTGACAGCACATGCCAGCTTTCTCTTTCATTTGTGATGATGGTTGTGTGTTTAGCTGTCTGTTTTATTCCTGTGCCTGATCCCCATGCCTAGAGGATATCTTTTTTTGTATAGATGCACAGATTCTCTTCTTACATAAGTCAGTTTACTGATCTTTTTGCTAGCCAGTAACTCTGCCTCTCAGAAAGATCACATGGTTCCATTACTGACCCAGCATGCCCTGGGACACTGATCTGCCAAGGCCTGTCCTGTCTAAGCGTGACATTATATTCTTTTCTGCAGTCACCAGTGTGGCTCAGAAATTGGTGTTTTTTGTGTACTTGTATGCGTGAACACAGTACTGTGTAGCCCCTAGTGCGGAAAGCAGTTTTCAGGGGGACCAGCTCTCCTGTCGTTTCCCTGAAAGCACGACCATGTGATTTTCTGAGAAACCTGTGTGCAGCAGGATGACGTACTGGGTTTTGTCCTTTTGTTTCCTCTCCTTTGGCAATGCCTCAGTGTTGTCCTCATGAAGAGACAATAATGCCCGAGAGTGGATGGACAGGCTGAACACAATGATTAGAAGGAAGTGGTTTCCTAGCAACAATAACTATGCAAAGGAAGCCACACTACTTATCCACTACTTATGTCCGCTTTCCTCAGGTTTAAATAACACAGACAGAGGATCTGAATTCTAAGTGTCTGATTCTAAATCATTTCTAGGGGATAGAAGTACAGCAAACAATTACTATCCAGAAAGGATTTAGGAATTCAACCAGTGTGTAATATACTTTTACATGTCCGCATCTTCCAAACCATACTTTCCAATTGTTATATTAGCGTATTTGAATGTTCATTGGATGCTGCCAAAAAATTGTTAATTATCTCAAAGGCAAAGGAAGTAAATAACTTATACAAGCCCAATTAAAAAAATACATTCGCCCATTATATTTTTAGCATTTGAAAAATATTCTTTCTACTACACTGGCTTAATGATCTGCAGATTAAGTGGTATGATGAGAAAGACAGGAATACCTCTGCCTTTTAAAAAAGGCATTTTAGTTCCTTGTAGTGGTTTATTGTCAGGGACAAGGACAGAACCTCTAGTTAGTGGAAAAATACAGATCCCCATAAGACAGGGAACTAGATCATCTTACAGTCAGGTTGCCTAGCAACAGGACATTGAGTAGAGCCCTTGACCTTTTCACCCTGTAAACATCCTGCTAGCTTGCCCCACCTTATGCAGATAACAGCTTCTTGCTCCCCCCACGCTGCAGGAACTATATAAACCCTCCTGGAGAAAAATAAAGTGGCACCTTGATCAGAAATCTTGACTTGGTGTATTTCCTTTGTGTCTCCTGTCCTATCATTCCATCCCTAGGGTGGTCGAGAACCCGTTGAAGCCCTGCTGGACGAGGCAACTGGTGCCCAATGTGGATGAAACCACCTATTGAGGATCAGGAACGTCATCTCCTGGAGGAAAGACCAAGGCCTTGGTGAAGTTGTTGGATCCCCCTGAAATCGCCCAGTTCAGAACGCGGTCCCGGAGGAGAGCGGAGGCGACGCAGGTAAGAAAGTGACGAGCCATGGGACAGGCAACTTCGTCACAAGATTTATTCATTTCTGGCCTAAATGAGCCCCTCAAGACACAAGGAACTAGGGTGAAAAAAAAAAAAAGACCTTAAAGCCTTTTTTGATTATTAATGACATTCTTAGGGTCTATAAACATTCCCCTGACATACAAGAAGTTATTAATATAGGAGAAAAAAATCTTAAAAGAAGTCTTCCGCCCCCCCTCTACCTGCCCTAAGACCCCCCCCCCCCCAAGTGTTTTCTCGTCTGCCTTCAGTCTGTCCCTCGGATCATGACCTGCACTCTATGGAAGAGGGGACGCTCACGACTTTTAAACCTAAGAATCTTCAGGAGTCTGCCCCTGCCCATCTTTATCCCTCTGTTAATAATTTTATCTCTAACTCCCCTCTAGACCCCACCGAGGAGGCTTCCCTAGAGAAAGGGGCGGCCTGTTACCACAATTCGGACTGGCCCCCCTGCAAAAATCTCCCCTTGAAACAGGAGTCCTTGGGCCCTTTTAAACCACCTCAAAAATCTCCGGCTGTTCCCCCTTCCTCAGTGCCCCCTCCCTATGTTCCTCCATCTTCCCACTTTTGCGGGCCCGTTCTTGATGAGTTGCCCCCCAATCCCAGATCTCGGCTCACTGCGACGGGCCCTCCAGGCTCGCAGGGAACATATTGAGCTTTTAAGGGAATTGAAAACTCTTGACAAAGAACTTAAAGATCTTGCCCTTGAAGTGGTGGCTCCCGGTTCGCTAAAACCATCTCAAAAATCTATTAAATCAAAAATTAAGCCTCAGCTTGTCCTGACATTTCCCATTACCCGGAGCCAGACCTCTGGGGACTCATCCGAGGCGGCTGCCCAGAGCGGCCCCTCAGAGGGTTTGGAAGACCAAAATGAGAAGGGAGAGGAGGAAGAGGAGGAGCCGTCATTAGAGGACCCCCGCCAGGACAGACTAGGGAATGCCCCCAGAAAGGTAACAGCCTTGAGCCCTTAGCCCAGCCGCCCCAGGAGACCACCTCTATGAGGCCCCTACTTTCCACTCTCTGTCCCCCACTACAACAAGAGCTGTCACTGGGCTAGAGAATGCAGGTAACAAGGGTACCTATTTTGAAGTTTTGGCACAGGAAGAAGCCTGGCAGCCAGAGAGTAAATGGCATTGGCAGATGAGGAAGGCTTGATTTTTGGGTGCTCACTCTGGACCTGCTATTGGACTGCTATTCATAGTCATGGAAGTATGCAGACTAAATGTGCTTCCAAGTCTAGGAACATCGCCTCTGGGTTCCATTTGTGAAGGCAATGAGAATGGAAGTGAGTGCCAATTGGTCAGTTCTCTTCCATTCCAAGGGTCACTAGGGCTTGGGGTAGCTACTGGTACTTTCGGGATTTGCCAAGGCAACCATGAGTCCCCTGGGTGGCTAGAGGGGACAGGAGGCAGTTTGTCTCTAGATGGGCAGTCACCTGGTGTACAAGGCAGGGACCGTTTCTGAGATCGTGTTTCTGCTCCAACAGAGTAAGGCTGGTCTGGAGGGGGTGGTGGTGGAAGATCTCAAAGTGTAGGAGGTATTGGCAATGGTTTGTCTTTATGAAGGGAGCCAGAACCAGCCTTGGAAGTAGTTCCCAAAACTGAAGTGCTGGCAGGACTAGATGCTTGCTGTTGTAGAAGGTCAAGTCTTGGTGGCACTGGAGGGAGGGAAGCTTGTGGGGCCATGGAGAATGGAGAGGAAGGTTTTTCCACCTTGGCACCTGCCAACTCCTTCATCATGAAGAGAGTGTCAGAAAGGCCAACAGAAAGAAGGAAAGTCTGAGAAGGCCAGCAGCCTTCTGATTCTCATGGTGTGAGGTAGGAGAACATTCAGCATTAACACCATTGCTGATCATCACAGAGAGACTAAGTCCTGTTAATGGTGCCATAAAAGAGACACGCTCTGCTCCCAGATGGTTACCAGAACGTCTGGTTGGAGCTGTAGATATACCTGATCTGCCCAGGAGAGATAGCCCCTCTCCTGAGGAAACTTCTTCTGTTTCAAATGCTGTCCCTCTGGCAAGCCCTCCAGGCTGTTGTCCTCACCCACAGCAACCCCCACCAGCCCTTTAGCTCTATTATCACTCTGCTCCACCCTTTTATGAAAAGAATGGCTGTTGATTTAGCTTGTGTAGTGTGAGCTCTAGCAAGTGTGTCAGTTAGAATAGCACGTGAAAAAAAAAGATGGGGAAACGATCTTTATTACTGATTAATAATGCTATGTTGGCTTTTCAGAGTTCCTGTGGGGGGACAGTGGAAACTTTGCAGCAAACTGTGTTTGAGACCTTTCACACAGCACACAAGTCCCATAGTCAATCACGTTCTGGGCTGAGCAGGGACACTGCTTGTCACAAATCCAGTCTGACAGCAGGGGCCATGTTTCCAAGGGCAGTGCTGAATTTTCATACAACGTGTCAGAAAGGCTTGTTGGCCCTGCTGGCCTTGGTGTCACAGGCGGTCATAGCCGTGTTGGGCCAGCTTGACACAGCCTGTGGCTGGCAGGTAGCACAGCAAACAGGGCAGCACCAAAGAGAGGGCACCCATGAAGGACCAGTGGGTACAGCAGTTGGAGCTGGAGTAGGAGCAGGGATGGTCAGCGCAAGAGCCCTCATCATCCTCATTGATGCAATGGTAGAAGATGCCTCGTACTAGGCACATGCATGTGCCATAGACCAAATCTTCCTTGCTCAGTTGATTCCTGCCTTCTGCTTATAAAGATACTCTTTTTAAAAATCCTGTAACACTGATGGCAGAGGAAGCCCACCGATCCCATCATACGCAGTGCACCTGCAGACCACTGGGTCGGGTCTCTGTGTTGCCACTCAGGGCACTCGGGTTCCTTCCACCCAGACTGACCTATTATTCCTCAGATCAATTCCCAGGTCTCTGGGAAGAGAAGCCGTGCTGAGATGACTGCCTTGACGGGAGCCTGTTACTGCCATCACCTTAGCAGCCCTTTTGGGGGTCGGAGCAGCGGGAACAGGCACAGGGGTTGCCTCTCTGGTCCTGTCCCACCAACATTACTCTGAACCTCGACTGTCCATAGACGAGGATATTGTCCAACTTGAACAGGGGATTTCTGCCCTTGAGTCATCCCTTTCCTCCCTAGCTGAGGTAGTTTTACAGAACAGGAGAGGCCTGGATCTCCTCTTTCTACAACAGGGTGGCCTTTGTACTGTGCTCAAAGAGGAATGTTGCTTCTTTACAGACCACACGGGGTAGTCAGGGACAGTATGGCTAAGGTTAGAAAAGGACTAGAAAAGAGAAAAAGAAAAGGAGAACAAGAGCTTGGGTGGTTCTACAATTGGTTTTTCCCTCCCTCCTAGGACCTGTTGTAAGCCTGTTCCTTGTAGCATGAATCTTAAAAAGTTCTTATTAATAAAATCAAACCTGAGGCCAGTTATTGGGGTGAACACTGGAAGGTCAGAGAGACAGAATAAGCCACAGCTATCTCACCTCGCTGAATCCTCAGCTGGTCTTGTTTCCTCAGACTGGATGCCCCGAGCCCTCATCCAGAATGGGTCTCAGCTGAACTGCTGCTAGAAGCCTGAAAGCTTAACCAGCCACATGTTTCTCCAGGCCAAAGGCTTCTCCAGGCCAAAGGCCTGCTCAGGCCAAATGCCTCGAGTTTCTGGTCCTCACGCCTTATATACTTTTCTGCTTTCTACCACCACTCCCTGAGATTAAAGGTGTGGCTTTCTGGGATTAAAGGCGTGGGTCACCATGCTTGGGTGTATCCTTGAACACATGAATTTTTGCCTCTGGAATGCTAGGATTAAAGGTGTATGCTACCACTGCCTAACCTCTGTTTCATATTGTGGCTGTCCTGTTCTCTGACCCCAGATAAATTTATTAAGGTACACAATATTTTGGGGAACACAATACCACCACAGTTCCTGGTCCTTGCCTTTGGGCCATGGGCACTTTCCTGGCTCACTCGGTTTATCTGAAGCCAAATAACAGACCTGCGGGCCAGACAGATCCAGGTTCATTACCACTGCCTTGATATGCAGGACTCCGGGGTTGAAATTTCCCCTGACGAGAGATGCCCCACACAGACCCCTTCACTTGGGGAAGCTGCACCTGTGTGTGGGAAAAAGGCTCGCTCAAGGCGTTATTGGAGTGCAGCTGGGACTGCACAGGCTGGGGACCATGGTACCCCAAAATCCCGAGAGCCTGGATTATATGCCCTGTTGCATAGCGGTTGTGCAGTAGCAGCCTTGCGCTTACCCATTTCCACTCCCTTAAAAAACTGCACGGTCCATTGATTCCCGCACTATGGGGACGCCTGTGGTGCTTGAGTCTGGAGAGACATTCCCTCTCGGACCCTTTTTTCACAACCTTTAAAGGGACAGGGCCTCTGTAATCCTCCATGCAAAGCCTCTTTCAGAGCCCTCCTTTTAGAGCATTCGAACCTGGTTTATTTAACCTGGTCAGGGACAAGGACAGAACCTCTAGTTAGTGGAAAAATACAGACCCCCATAAGACAGGGAACGAGATCATCTTACAGTCAGGCTGCCTAGCAACAGGACATTGAGTAGAGCCCTTGACCTTTTCACCCTGTAAACATCCTGTTAGCTTGCCCCACCTTATGCAGATAACAGCCTCTTGCTCCCCCCACCCTGCAGGAACTATATAAACCCTCCTGGAGAAAAATAAAGTGGCACCTTGATCAGGAAATCTTGACTTGGTGTATTTCCTTCGTGTCTCCTGTCCTATCATTCCGTCCTTAGGGTGGTCGAGAATCCGTTGAAGCCCTGCTGGATGGGGCAGTTTATTTTAAAGACTATTTTTTTCTGAGTCTGTCACTGGTTTGTCATTTGAATATTAATGATTTGATGTGATTATTAACTACTGTTTTATGGGTGCGAAATAGCATAGTGACATGACTTTCTGAATCTTCTGATGAACATTTTACATTATTTATATGCATTTCAAATCATATGACTGGGCATCATTTTGATGCTAAGTAGTTCATGCAGAGTAGAAAAACCTGTCCTGGTATGTGAAAACAAGCATTGATGAAAGAAAAACCATGTGACAAACTAATACTTCTCCCCACCAACACATCCTTGGAAAAAAACCAGTCATTGCCCATTACTATCTCAAATATCATGACTTACTTATATTTGGGAAACATTACTGAATATATAGTTGCAAATTCCCAAAAAGAAAAACATTTCTTGTTGGAGTAAAACTACGTAAGATATAGAGAAATTCTATCCAACAGACATTTAATATCAAGGCTGGCCAAATGATTCAGCCAGTGGAGATATTTGCTACTTCTCAGCATTCTCTGAACAGTCAGGATCCCATGTCATGTGCATATAAAACATGCACAAAATAAATACAATTAGTTAATTTTAAAATATGGCATATCCAGAAAACAAACAGTTTTTTTAAAAAAAAACAGGCCTGCCAGAAAACTAGATTATGGTGGTATTTTATTTGTACTAAAATGTGATTTGTATGTTAATAAATAAAGTTGCCCAGGGGTCAGAGCTATTAGCAAGCCATAGCAAAAGCTGGGTGGTGGTGGTGCACACCTTTAATCCCAGCACTTGGTAGGCAGAGCTAGGTAGATCTCTGTGTGTTCAAGGATACAGCCAGCATTGGAGACATACACTTTTAATCTCAATACCAACCATAGAAGACCTGGAGGTCTGTACAGACAGGCAGTGACTAGGAGGTCATGTGGTTGGGTTTACAACCAATGAGAAGGCAGAACAGAAACTCTATAAAAAAGACAGACACACAGGAAGCATGTCTCTTTCGGAGAGGTAGGACAACAGCAACAGTGAAGGGTAAGGATTTTAGCTCTTAGCTATTGCTCTGACTTCTTGGCTTTCATCTCTGTATTGGCTCTGTGTTTCTTATTTAATAAGATGGTTACATCTACGCTAGATAGCCTGCCTGCAGATCTTCTCTTCTCCCTCTGTTCAATCAGATCCAATCTCTCAGTCTCATCCCCAGTTTTGCAGCAGAACACCTATGGCAGCCTTCCCTGCCACCTTGTTCCCATTTCCTGTGGATCCCACAGATCTTCCACCTCTAACTGCCTGCTCCTGACTCTGCTTTGTCTCAACCCTGAACCCCTGCAGGTACCCTATTAACCCAAGGGCCATTCCTGCCAAGGTGACAAGTATGCTGCAGATGGACCCAAACCTCTCCTTCTGCGCCTCCAGAACCAATCTCCTGGTCTCATCCCCAGATCTATAGCACAAAACCTGTTGCAATCCCCCTTTCCTCTCTGACCCCATCCCCAACAGATCACAAAAATCTTCTTCAACCTTCCTTCCCCAGCTCATCCCAGTATCCCAGTCTTCAACACCAGTAGGCTTTCCCTGTGAACCCACCAGCTGAGCAGGCTAGGGAATCAGGGAAGATAACTGAAAACCTCATTGCCTCTTCCTCGCCTCCAAACCCAATCCCACAATTTCATCCCTATCTCTGCAACCTATCACCTGCTTCAGCCTCCCTTCCTCTCTGCCCACATCCCCTGTGGATCCCACAGACCTTATCCTCCTAACTTCCCTCTTCCCTTTTGCTTTATTCAAGCCCCCAACTCCAGCAGACACTCTCTGCCAAACCACAGATCACTCTTGCCAGGGAAGCAGGGTTATAAGTATCAGTTCCCAATAGCCAGAAACACAGTTTACCTCGAAATCCAATGGCCACAATTATCAGGCCAAAAAGATTTCTTATCAGGCAACACAAAGGCATCCCATGCTCCAAAAACCCAGAGAGGAAACAGAAATCAAGGAACAAAACAAACACCCAACAAAGACAAATCCAGAAATCATCACCTAAACACATAACCATCCCAATACATGATGCCTAGATGTCGGTGTGAAAATACAATCAATAGAGCCAGAGCAACATGTCTCCACTAGTGCCCAGCTACTCTACAACAGCAGGCCCCAAATATCTGTGAAACATAGCTGAAATACAAGAAAAAGACCTTAAAATCACGTGTATGAAGATGATAGAGGTCCTGAAAGGGGACATAAAAAAATTCCTTAGAGAAGTGCAGGAAAATATAAACAAACAGTGGAAGCAAACTGAGCAAGACCTGAAAATGGAAATAGAACAAATAAAGAAGACACAAACTGAGGGAATTCTGGAAATAAAAAAAATTCAGATTTGAACAGGAACTACAAAGGCAAGCTTTACCGACAGAATACAAGAGATAAAAGAAAGAATCTCAGCTATAGAACATACAATAGAATAAATGGATACATCAGTCAAAGTAAATGTTAAATCTAAAAAATTGCTGACTCAAAATATTCAGGAAATCTGGGATACTCTGAAAAGACCAAACCTATGAATAATAGGAATAGAGGACGGAGAAAAATCCCAAGTCAAAGTCACGGGAAATATTTTCAACAAAATCATAGAAGAAAATTTCCCTAACCTAAAGAAGGAGATACCTATAAAGGTATATGAAGCACATAGAACACATAATAGATTGGACCAGAAAAGAACTTATAGAACAAAGAAAGAATATTAAAAGCTACAAGGCAAAATAACCAAGTAACATATAAAGACAGACCTATTAGAATAACACCTGACTTCTCAACAGAGATTCTAAAAGCCAGAAGGAGCTGGACAGATGTCTTGCAGGCTCTAAGAGACTCACAGATGCCAGCTCAGACTACTATAGTCAGCAAAACTTTAAATCACAACAGGCAAAGAAAACAATATATTTCATGATAAAGTCAAATTTAAACAATCTCTGTGTAGCTGATGTTTTCTCCAGTCCTGCCCAGCTCCACAGACCCCACAACCACTTATAAAATAATCACTCAGAAGCTTATATTAATTAAAACTACTGGGTCATTAGCTCAGGCCTACCACTGACTAGCTCTTACATTTAAATTAACCCATTTCTGTTAATCTGTATGTTGCCACATTTTCTGTGACTTTACCTGTGTGCCATTACATGCTGCTCCATGGATAGCAGGCTGGCGTCTGTTGACTCAGTCTTCCAGTGTTCCCACAATTCTCCTTGTCTGCTTATCCCACCTATACTTCCTGCCTCGCTACTGGCCAATCAGCATTTTATTTATCAACCAATCAGAGCAACATATTCACAGCATACAGAGCGATATCCACAGCATCTCTGTCTACAAATACAGCCTTATAGGAGATGTTAGAAGGAAAGCTCCAATGTAGGGAGGTTAAGTACAACCTTGAAAATACAGGGAATAAATAAATTCATACGAGCAAAATTAAAAGAAGGGGAACACACATATACACACACACCACCACCACCATCACCACCACCACCACTACCACCACCACCACCAACAAAAAGAAATAACAGGAAGCAATGATCATTGGTCATTGATATCTCTCAATATCAATGGACACAATTACCCAATAAAAAGACATAGACTAACAGAAAGGATATGAAAACAGTATCTGTCCTGCTGCTACATCCAAGAAATGCACCTCAACTTCAGGGATAGACATTACCACAATGTAAAGGGTTAGAAAAAGATATACCAAGCAAATGGACCTAAGAAACAAGCTGGTATAGCCATTTTAATATCTAATGAAATAAACTTCAAACCAAAACTAGTCCAAAGAAGGACATTACACACTCATCAAAGGAAAACTCCACCAAGAGGACATTTTAATTCTTAACATCTATGCCCCAAATATAGGAACGCCCATGTTTGTAAAATAAATACTGCTATAGATCAAATCACATATTGACCCTCACACACTGATAGTGGGAGTCTTCAATACTTCAATGAACAGGTCATCCAGACAAAATCTAAACTGAGAAATACTGGAGCTAACAGATGTTATAAACCAAATGGCCCTAACAGATATTGCAGAACATTTCTCCCAGACACAAGAACAAATTTTCTCTGCATCTTATGAAACTTGCTACAAAATTGATCACATATGTAGATCCAAGGCAAGTCTCCATATACAAGAAACTTAAAATAATTCCCTGTATACTATCCCACCACAATGGATCAATGCTGGATATCAACAAAAACAGAAACAACAGAAAGCTTACAAACTCATGAAAACTGAATAACTATCAACTGAATGAAGTATGAGTCAAGAAAGAAGTAAATAAGAAATTAAACACTTTCTAGAATACAATGAAACTAAGTACACAGTATACCCAAACTTATGAGACACAATGAAAATAGTTTTTTTTTTAGGGGTGAAAACCTAAGAGAGATCAGAGGAATAGGAACAGCCACATGCTAACCTCACCTCACCAACTCTGCAGCTTCCAAAAGCAAGATACTTCCTGTCTACCCACACATATATGTCTTGCTGTTCTGCCATCTGATTTACTCTCTCTGTCCAGCTACATCACTTCCTCTTCCTGCCCAGCTCTGCCACTTCCTCTCTGTCTGTACAGACCTCCCCTTCCTGGACAGTCACCCAAGGTTTCCCTGCAACGCTGGGGCATCATCTTTGGCCTACAGGCTTAGCATGTCTGACAGACTTATTTGTGAAGCAGGATGTACGCAAGGCCTACAGCTTGACCCCACATTCTGTGCGAGTATTCCACATACCAGATAAACTTGAATTACACCAGTGTCATGTCATGATTCAAAATTTTAAATTCTGGAAATTTCTAGTGTTTTTGGAATTTGGCTTTCCATTCTTCTCGGCTTGTGGGTAGTTTCATTTCCTTTATTAAATGCCAGTCTACCATTGAGAGGTCAGACTCTATCAGTCTAGTTACTCCTCCAAGAATAACTGCTCCAGATACTGTTCCACTGCACACCAGGAGCCATAGGTCCACTGCCTGTTCAGCTGCTTTTGAAGGAAAGGGCACTGTACCTTTTCCAGATTGCAAAGCCACTTCAGCGATGGTGTCATATTGTCCTGGCCTCAGAGGATGCCTGTTGCCAAAGCTGCAACCACAGTTGTTTTGGTAAGGATTGGTAGTCCTTTGTTTTGTGTCCTGCTTGTCCATTTTGGACAACATACTGTCAACAGTCGATGTGAAGGCACTTTCTTGCCCAGTGGCTAACTTTTGCCTTAGTGAAAGTAATTCCATGTGGAGGTTCTTCTCTGAAGTAGATTGGTGCTGCCAGGAGCAGACATGTCTCATAGTCATAAAAAAAAGAAAAAAATCTATGTTATTAAAACATCTTAAATGCTATATTCTGTAGATCTCTGAAGGGTTTGAAGATGAACTGTCTCTCTAAAATATCTCTCCTTGACCTTGAAAACATACCTAATATAACTATGAGTTAGATTGTAATGATTATTAACTTTAATTTCTTCATATCCTAATAGTTGGTAATAATAACTTTCAAGGATTAGCAAATTGCATTGCTTTGTTAAATGAACTGTATAGGTACAATATCCTAAACAAGATTAGAAATAATATGTACAGCATTTTCTAACAAAATCAATCTCAAATTTGTATCAATATATATAATTTGTATACAATATACAAAAATCCAATCCAATGTAAAATATTTAAAACTAGTAGTTGCTTTCTAAAAGTAGATTCAATAATCTACCTTTTTATCTTATCATATCTATATAAATCAATCTCAAATATGTAGCAATATACATAATTTATATACAATATACAAAAATCCAATCCAATGTAAAAATATTTAAAACTAGTAGTTGCCTTTTAAAAGTAGATTCAATAATCTACCTTTTTATCTACATCATATCTATATCCTCTCTTTTTTCTTTTCAGAGTAGATTCAATGATCTACCCTTTATTCTTTCATTTTTTATCTTTTTTTAGAGTAGATTCAATAATCTACCTCTTATCTATATCCTCTTTTTTCTTTTTCTTTTATTTTTCAAACAAGATCCTTAATTCTAATCTCCTTTGTTTAGTCTTTTTCCTGATCATTAACAATAACAACTTGTTTTTTTTTAATTAAGAAAAAATTTTCATTCATTTTGCACACCAATCAAAGGTCCCCCTCTTCCCTCCTTCTGTGCCCCCAGCTCCCCCTCCTAGCCTACCCTACTTCCCACCACAAGAAGGTAAGGTCTCCCATGGGGAGGCACATCCAGTAGAGGCAAGTCCAAGCCCTTCCCCCTGCTTCAAGGCTGCACAAGGTAGCCCATCATAGGCAGTGGGTTCCAAAAAGCCTGCTCATGCACCAGGGATGGATTCTGATCCTACCGCGAGGGGGTCAAGCAGATCCTACCTCAAGCAGATCCTACCTCAAGCAGATCAAGCTAAACAATTGTCTCTCCATGCAGAGGGCCTAGTCCAGTCCTGTGCAGTCTCCACAGCCATTGATCCAACTTTCATGAGTTCCCACTAGTTTGGTTTGATCATCTCTTCAGGTTTCCCCATCATGATCCTGTGCACTTGCTCATAGAATCCCTCATGAGACAAAGTCTGGAGAGATCTCATATACAGCACACCTGAAAGCTCTAGAACAAAAAGAAGTAACCACACCCAAGAAAAGTACACAACAAGAAAAAATCAAAATAAGGACTGAAATAATAAAAGAAACAAAGCGAACACTACAAAGAATTAAGAGTTGGTCCTTTGAGGAAATCAATAAGATAGACAAATGCTTATCAAAATTAACTAAAAGGCAGAGAGAGAATATCCAAATTAACAAAATCAGAAATGAAAAAGAGGACATAACAACAGATACCAAGGAAATCCAGCAAATCATAAAACCATATCTTAAAAACCTGCACACCACCAAATTAGAAAATCTAAAAGAAATGGGTAATTTTCTCAACGGGTACCACTTACCAAAGTTAAATCAAGATCAGATAAGCAATTTAAATAGAATAGTAACCCTTAGTGAAATATAAGGAGTGATCAAAATCACCCAATTAACAAAGGGCCAAATTCTACCAAACTTTCAAAGACGAGTTAATACCAATACTCCTCAAATTATTCCACACAGTAGAAACAGAATGGACATTGGCCAATTATTTTTTAAGAGGCCACAGATACCCAGATACTCAAACCACATAAAGACCCAATAAAGACAGAGAATTACACACCAATTTTCCTTATGACCATAGATGCAAAAAATACTTTCAAATATAATCCAAACACACATCAAAAAATCCACCCACCATGATCAAGTAGGCTTCATCCCAGAGATTCAGAAATGGTTCAACATACAAAAATCTGTCACTGTAATTCACCATATAAACAAACTGAAAGAAAAAAAAACCCACATGATCATTTCATTAGATAGAGTAAAGGCCTTTGACAAAATCCAACAGGCCTTCATGATAAAAGTCCTGGAGAGATTAGGAATACAAGAGGCATACATAAACACAATAAAGGCAGTTTACAGAAAGTCTATAGGCACCGTGAAATTAAATGGAGAGAAACTCAAAGCAATTCTACTAAAATCAGAAAGAGGACAAGGTTGTCCACTCTCTCCATATCTATTTGGCTTAGTACTTGAAATCTTAGTTAGAGATAAGACAACTGAAGGAGCTTGAGGGGGCACAAATTGGAAAGGAAGACACCAAAATATCTTTATCTGCAGATGATATGATAATATACATAAGTGACCCTAAAAATCCTGTCAGGGAACCAGGGAACTCCTACAGCTGTCATAGATTTTCAGCAAAGTATCTGGACACAAGAATAGCTAAAAAAACTGAAAAAAGACAAAAACATTTCAGAAAAATATTTATGCTATTAGGATTAGGGGACATTTATATATATATATATATATATAATATATATATAAAAATGTTCATGAACAAATGGTTCAAGTACAGAAAAATTAATTCCTGAAAATGAAAAAACATGCAAAGAAAGCATAAAAATAATATAAAGTGCTGCTGTTGGAAGGTACTTGCAACAAGTATAAGAAAAATACTGTTACTAAAATAAAATAAAAATAGAAGTTTGGAAGAAGATTTCCCCTGATAAAACAAAAAACTCAGTAGAAAACTATGAAGAAATAAGACAGAAAGTGTGCATATCATAATGAAAAGCATGGATGGATAATATAAGCAAAAATAATAATAAAGCACATAAGCAATTATCAGTTGTCAAAAAGGTAAATTTTAGAAATGCAGCTTGACATCTCTTAGCACCTATTGTATTGGCAAAAATTTACAAACAATACAAGATTGCCACGCTCTTCATATCTATTCAATATATTCAAATTCAAAACTCGAAGTCTTAGCTAATGCAATAAGACCTGTGAAGGAGATCAAGGCAGTACAAATTGGAAAGGAAGGAAGAAGCCAAAGTATGATATAATAGTATAGATAGGTGACCCTAAAAACCCCACCAGAGAACTCCTACAGCTGATAAACCCTTTCAGCAAAATAGCTGGAAGCAAAATGTGTTCACAAACATCAGTAGTCCTCCCACATACAAATGACAAACAGACTGAGAAAGACATCATCTTTGACAATAGCCTGAAATAATATGAAATATCTTGGGGTAACTCTAATTATGCAAGTGAAAGACTTATATGATTAAAAGCCTTAAGTCTTTGAAGAATGTTATTGAAGAAGACATGAGAAGATGGAAAGACCTCCCGTGGTCATGGATTGGTAGGATTAACATAGTAAAAATGACCATCTTAACAAAAGGAATCTACAGATTCAATGCAATCCCCATCAAAATTCCAAAACAATTTTGCACAGATCTCCAAAGGGCAAATCTCCACTTCATATAGAAACACACAAACCCAGGATAGATAAAACAATCCTGAACAACAAAAGAAGGAGGTCTCACCAGTCCCGATTTCAAGTTGTACTATAGAGCCCTGGTAATAAAAACCACATGGTATTGGCGTAGAGAGACACATGGATCAACTGAAGACACAGACATAAATCCACATACCTATGAACACATAATTTTTGATAAGATACAGCATCTTCAACAAATGGTTCTAGTCAGTGTGGATATCTGCATGTAGAAGAATGCAAATAAATCTATACTTACTACCCTGCACAAAACTCAACTCCAGATGTATCAAAGACCTCAATATAAAACCAGAGACAATTAACCTGATAGAAGAGAAAGTGGGGTATAGCCTTGAGCTCATTGGCAAGGGAGAAGATTTTCTGAACTGAACACCAATAATGTGGGCACTAAGATCCACAATTAATAAATAGGACCTCATGTAACTGAAAAGCAAAGGAAGCTATCATTAGGACAAAGAGGAAGCCTACAGAATGGGAAAAATTTTTCACCTACTCTACATCTGATAGAGGACTAATATCCAAAATATGTAAAGAACTCAGGAAACTAGGTATCAAAAAACCAAATAATTTAACTAAAAATGGGTTAAAGATCTAAGCAGTGAATTCTCAATAGATGAAACTCAAATGACAGAAAAACACTTAAGTGTAGCATGAATCTTAAACAGTCTTATTAATAAAACAAACCTGAGCCAGGTATTGGGGTGAACTGGAAGATCAGAGAACTAGAACAAGCCGCAGCTACCTCACCTCGCCAGATCCTCAGCTGGTCTTGTTTCCTTAGACTGGAAGCCTCTGTGTCCTCATATCTGAATGGCTCTCAGCTGAACTGTGCTGCTAGAATCCTGAAAGATTAACCAGCCAAATGCTTAACCAGCCAAATGCTTCTTGTTTCTAGTCTCCACACCTTATATATCTTTCTGTTTTTGCCATCACTCCCTGGGATTAAAGGCTGGCTTTCTGGGATTAAAGGCGTGGGTCACCATGCTTGGCTGTATCCTTGAATAGATGGATTTCTGCCTTTGGAATGCTAGGATTAAAGGCGTGTGCTACCACTGCCTATCCTTTATGTTTAATATTGTGGTTGTTCTGTCTCTGACCCCAGATAAGTTTATTAGCATGCACAATATTATGGGGAACACAATACCACCACACTTAAGGAAATGTTAAACATCCTTATCCATCAGGGAAACGTAAATGGAAACTTCTTTGAAATTCCATCTCACACCTGTCAGAATGGCTAAGATCAATAACACAAGTGACAGCTCATGCTGGTAAGGATATGGAATAAGAGGACACTCCTTCATTGCTGTTGAGATTTCAAACTTATATAGCCACTATGGAAATCAACATGGAGATTCCTCAGGAAATTGTGAACGGATTTAACTCAAGATCCAGCTATACAACTCTTGGGCATGTACCCAAAGGATGCTTTATCCTACCACAAGGACACTTGCTCTACCATGTTAACTACTGCTCTACTCATAATAGCCAGAAACTGGAAACAACCTCGGTGTCCCTCAACAGAAGAATGAATAAAGAAAATGTGGTACATTTACACAATGGAGTATTACTCAGCTGTTAGAAAAAAATGACACTGTGAAATTTACAGTCAAGTGGATAAAACTAGAAAAAATCATCCCAAGTGGGGTATGTATGTATTCATTTGTATCTGGATATTAGTCATTGAATAAATGATAACCAAGTTACTATCCTTAAACCTAGATAGGACAGACATAGAGAAAGGAAGGGACTGGGTGCACACATGTATCTCCCTGAGAGGGAGAAATAGAATATATTTCATATGTCAAGTTGGGGGCAGGTGGGGATGGGAATTGGAGTATTGGGTGAGAAGGCCCAGGGAAGATAGGGTTGATGGAGCGAATGAAGGGAAAGGCAGCTGGAAATGACAGGCATTTGAGGGATTGAGGAAACCTAGAGCAGCCTAAACTCCCTAATACACGTGAAGTTGATTCTAATGAAGTCTCCTACCAATGGGGGAGACAGAGTTTTAATTGGCCCTCTCTTGTCACCAAAGGAGGCTTCCAATAGGGAGACTGGGTTGCATTCAATTGAGTTGTTTAGCCGAGGGGGTCTGATGGTAATCCCCAAACAACCCAAGTTGTTGCTAAGACAAAGGGTTGCTCTCTGCAAACTGAGAGCAGGGCCCCCGTTGCTAAGGACAACACCAACATAACTCATTGAACATGGAGAAGTCTCGCTGGTGCCCACAGGAGCTTTCACCCCTACAGTCTTTGGTGTAGGAAGATACTCTACAGGTCATCAAGGGAGAAACATAAAAAACAACCCAGCCACAAAACCTTTGACCACCATCTATCCTCTCTGAAAGATATGCAAGGGCAACAGTGGCACAGAACTTGTGGGAGTAGCCAAGCAGTGTCTGATTTGACTTAAGGCCCACGCCACTGTGTGAAACCTATACCAGACACTGCTTGGATGATCAAACACCAGAGACTAGATAGCCATAGATCTAGAGTAAAACCAAACACTACGGGTCTTGGAAAAATAAAGGTATCAATTAAATGACTCCTAATGATATTCTACTATACTCATAGGTCAGTGCCTTATTCATTCATAATCTGAGAAACTTCATCCTGCAGCAGAAGGGAATAAATTTTAGATACTTAGAGATTCAAATATGATTCATTTTTGGGTTTCTGCTGCACGAAGAAGCCTCTTAGGGCAGGAGTTGTGTGCATGAGGGGGTATGTGGTGGCCAAACTGGATCAACATCAGCCGTCATTCTTTTTGTCCTTCATATTTTTTTTTTTTCAGCAAAATCTCTGAATCTGGAGCTCACTGATTCAGCTCAGCTGTCTGGGAGCAAGCCTCAGAGATCTGCTGTCTGCACCTCTCCAGAGCTGGAACTAAGAATGCAGACTTCCAAAGGAGGGAAGCAACCAACAGGTTGACCCCACTATGATGTCTATAAACCACAACAATGACCTGCTAGCAAGACAACCCTAAGGGTTCAGTAGCAGCATGAATACCCTGGTGGTAACCATTGGTTCTCTAATAGGACTTAAGATCCACTCAGCAAGAGGGGAATTATATCTGGTATCAGAAACCTAACCAACTACCCAGGGCTAGTGAAGTCATGGATCTTGGAGGAGAACCACCACTTTATTAAACCAATGTAATACCTAATTACACTCTAAATATTTGTCCTTATGCCCACAGATAAGAATAGTCCCCACCATTCGTCAAGGAAACGGTTTTTTTTTTTTTTTTTTTTTTTTTTTTTTTTTTTTTTTTTTTTTTTTGCAATGGAAGGAGACCATAAAAGAAAACCACCACCAGTCATATTTCAGAGTTACGGAGCTCAGTCCCAGTTGATGCACCTGTAAAACAACTCCTGCATTTAAGGCTCAGGGAACATTGTAGAAGAGAAGTAGAAAGATTGTAAGAGCCAGAAGCTCGAGGAATTTGCTTTGAGATTGTGTCTTCTAGTAATGTCAGAAACCATAAGTCTCACCAACATGATTGCTTAAACATGGGCTAAACAAGAACAATACCAATAGGCATTCCTCACAAAGTGAATATGAGGAAGATCCATGAGACCTCAACCCTACTCAAAAAACTACAGGAAACTAAGGAATGCTGAGAAGAAGAAGAGCATGCCAATTGGTCTTCCAATCAATTGGTCAGTCCTGCAAGCATACATACAAGTAATATTATATTGACTCTGCAGGATTTATTTAAGAACATATATATATATATATGTATACACATATAGGAATATATATGTCTATGTGTGTATGTACTAAATATGTGTGTGTGTGTTGTGTGTTTGTGTGTGTGTGTGTGTGTGTGTGTGTAAATGCATATTGCTACACCCAGCTTTTTTAAAAATAGGCTCTGGAGTCAGGAACTCAGGTCCCAGTGCTCAATCAGTTCAGAGTGATGTTTTTCTGGTAGCAGCACACATTATATGTTGCTACTTGCTTCTGCGTCTTATAACCTATATCCTTACACATTAGAAATCTACTTCTCAGATTAGTGTGATCCGTTTTATAACTTTGATTTGCAAATCCATTATTGTTAAGCCTTGACAATTAGGAATTGCTTGGGTTACACACTGATAAAATTCTCTGAAGATTTGACTTTAATCATTGATAGCATTAATGAATGATAAGGTGAGGCATCTCCAAATGAAATACCTTACTTTTTTTGAGACTAAAAAGCTTATAAATGAGTTTGTAATCACACATAAAAATTTATTATTTATTTACTATAGAAATCTTTGTAAGTATTATATCTTTATCTATTATTTAAAAGTTAATTGTGATTCTTACAGGTCAGCCTTTCTGAAAATGATTTCTAAACAGGAAATTGGTAGAAAAAATTCTTAACACAGACAATTTTGAAGAGAAAACACACTGATTCTCCTTTTTTCCTGTTGCTTCTCTGTAATGTCATTCAAAGCAGGTAAGTGTCCTCTGTAATCAAGAGGCCTAGAATACAGCCTACTTTTGAAAACATGTGGTTTCCTCATTTAGTCATGCTGAATCTGTGGAATATACATTTACATCTAAAACACGATGGGATAAGGAACATCAGCAGAGTGCTGGTCCATGTATGATATTTGCCATTCTACAATGATAGAACTGTTGCACAGGCTAGAGAAGTAATGGAAGCTTTCCATGAACATTTGTTCTGAGCAGAACTCACAGTCATGGGTTCCTAGTCTGTAGATCCAACTTAATGCCATCTTGATTGTGATCAACAGTAAGAAATTAGGGGAAGATTTTTTAAATAAACATTTTCTCAAGAGGACCAAATACTGGATCTAGAAAAACCACCAGCTTTTACAAACAGCTCAATAGAAGGTTTTTAAAACTTTCTAAAAAAAAAATAATACTTGAAAGGTTAATAGCTTAACCTTTTATGAAACAAAATCAAATGCTTTGGTGATATTTTATGTGCTAGAATAACGTTGCTCATTACGGTAGCCACTAGCCATATGTGGCTCTGGAGCATTTGGAATCTGGCTGCTACAAATACCAGCTGCTTAGAAATGAAGCAGGAGTCAGATGGCGATGACTATTTTGAAACTATTAGTTTCAAAAATGCAAAAGACATCATGAACGATTTTGAATAATTATAGAAATGCTCATCTTTTAGGCATGCTCATTGAAATATATTACTTTCACCTATTACATTTTTCTTTCAGGAATTTGGCAAGTTTTCATTATTATCTGTGACTAATTTCTGTGGTTAACATTGTATTTTATTTTTTTCCTTTTATTGAAAATAGATTATTTTCTCATACAATATATCCTGATTACAGTTTCCCCTCCCCCTACTCCTTCCAGTACCCCCCTTCCCCTGTGATGCACTTTCTGTCTCTTATAGAAGAAAAAACAGGCTCCTAAGAGATAACAACCAAACATGACAAAATAAAACATAATAAGATAAAGCAAAAACAACCACATTGAGTCTGGACAAGGCAACCCAAGAGAAGGCACAAGAATCAGAGACCCACTTGTTCACACACTCAGGAGGCCCATAAAAATACTGAACTAAGAGCTGTAATATATACACAGAGGACCTGGTGCAGACCTGCATAGACACAGTGTGCTTGCTGCCTCTTGTCTCTGTGAGTTCATATGAGCCTTGCTCAGTTGATTCAGATGGCCTTGTTCTCCTGGAGTCCATTCCCTTTGGCTCTTACAATCTTTTTGTTTGTTTGTTTGGTTGGTTTTTTTGTTTTGTTTTGTTTTTGTTTTTGTGTTTTGAGACAGGGTTTCTCTGTGTAGTTTTGGTGCCTGTCCCAGATCTCACTCTGTAGACCAGGCTGGCCTCGAACTCACAGAGATCCTTCCGGCCCTGCCTCCCAAGTGCTGGGATTAAAGGCCTGGGCCTCCGCTTCCCGGAAGCTCTTATACTCTTGCTGCCTCCTCTGGTATGAGATTCCCTGACCCCTGATGACAGGGGTTTGGTGAAGACATCCCATTTAGAGCTCTGTGTTTCCAGGACTCTCCCCGCATAATGTCTGGCTGTGGGTCTTTTCATCTGTTCCCACCTGGAAAAGAAAATCCAAAATTTAGAGTCAATTAGAGATCATAAATATTAGAATGAAAGTTCCAGAAACTTGAGATACCCGAGGAAGGGAGACTTTGTTCTAAGGGGAGAAACTGTAGGAGTCTGGAAAGGAGACAAGGGAACTCCCCAGAGGGAAGTTCCCTAAAGAATGGGAGGTTTCTGCCTCACAGAAGAAGAGAGGGAATTTAGATGGGAAACACTAACAAAAGCAATGCTCTTTGAGGACCACAGGAAAACTTTGAATTAGAAGTGGTAATAGATGCTTGTGAGTTCTTGAATGATTATATTCTAAGTGGAGAGAAGCTTTACAGCGTTAAATGCGGTGATTCTATCTAGTTTCACAACATCAGTTCAGTCTTGACAACTACTGAAGGAGACTCTTGACTGCTATTCCCAACAAGTAAGTTGTGTTTGCAGTGTATATTTCTATTCCTCAGACCCTGCACTGTGATGGGGATTCGGATTCATTGACTTACTCACTGTTTTTGTCAATATTATCATTAGTGACATCACATTTTAACCAGCAAAAAGAAAAAATGAACATGTCACATGGAAAAGAGAAGTTAGTTAAAATCTCACTATAATTTGCTGTGACTGTCAGAGAAAGCATAGAGTACTGTTCATTTGTATTTCATATCTGATATTTTATTTGAATGCTTTTTATATCACATCTATAGACACATATTACAATTTCATAAAAAAACATATAATTGTAGCTGGGATTCTCTCCATCTCTGCATAAATTTGATAAATTATTCAAATGCCTTCATTCTGATTATTTTAAGGCATGGCTATATATAATTTGTAATGTAACCTTTTAGTGTTTATGTTGGACCAAAGCTGGAAAGTGGCCAAGTAGATACTGATCTTCCTTCCTGATGCTATGATGCTAATATTTGGAATTCTTTATTCGTTTAATATTGTCATTTTTTTCCTGCAGCAGCTATCAAAAGGCACTCCATGCTAAAATGCTGTGAACAGCAGACATTATTGTGGACTGGTGCAATATGTATTGGCAGAAGGTACTTCTTATTGCTTTGTATTTGCCCATGTCACTTCCTTGCAGCATGCCACTGATTTTACAAAAAGCTCAAGTGGGAAATTGCAATAACCAGTTTTTGGTCCTGCCTCAAAGGCCAGCAGTTTTCTCTGCTTGTATATTTTAGGCTCTTTGCAACTATAGGACCACTTAGTCAGGGCAGTTTGGAGTTGTGGAGAGTCAGTACCCCTGGAAGGGTCCCCATCTCCCAAACCTGCCTTCAAATATGTGTGTACATACTATTTATTTTCTTGTGGCTAGAGGGTTTTTTTTTCTGGAAACTTTCCTTCCTTCTTTCTTTCTGTCTTCCTCTCTCCTTTTCTTTATTCTTTCCTGCTTTTGTTGCTCATGTGTCAGTGAGACGTTCCATACCCAGGTTGGAAACTGCTAATTGCAGCGAGTGTGACTGTTTACAAATTTACAATTCATGATTTGTTTTTCAAAGCAGCGGTGTAAATGCCCACCCACTCCCATTCACAGGGACTAAAATTCTTCCATGATTTGTACTGTAGCCAATGCTTGGTATTGTCAGCATATTGTTTGTTTGTTTGTTTGTTTGTTTGTTTGTTTATTTATTTATCTATCTATTTATTTTCCTCTTAGATTCTTTTCTCATACAATATTGTCTGAATACAGTTTCCCCTCGACTCCTCCCAGTTCCTCCCTACCTCTTCTCTCATTCAGATCCACTCCCTTTCTGTCTCTCATTAGAAAAGAACAGGCAGGTGGTCTGTGCTGTCATCAAGGGCCTTGATGGAGTTCGTGGTCCACGTGGCAGCTGTGTTGATGTCCATGGTCTACACTACCCCCAGAATCCAGATTAAAGTCCATGATCTGTGCTGCCACTGACTGTAAAGGGCAAGGAGGATTCTTTTGCAGTGGTACTGACTTCAGACACAGAGTTGAGAATGAGACACAGAAGGCTTCTGGGACAACTTGTCCTCACCACCCAAAGCCCAACCCCCCAAAGAAACAGTCCAGACAGGAAGCTATTGAAGAGATTTCTTAAAGTTGTGATAGGACCCTGAAGTGTAGCTCTTCATAGATGATGGCTTCTAGCAGGGTTGGGGTAGAGAAGGACTCAGGTTTATTTAAGGGGCTGGCCACTGGGAGTTTGACCATGCTCCAGTAAGTATATGAGCAACATAAATTGGACTTGGTATTTTTTCCTTTTCTTCCTTTCTTTGGAGGAAGTCACGAGGCGGGGGTTGACCTGGGAAGAGAGAGAAGTGAATGTGATCAGGGTGCATTATGTGAAACTCCCAAATGAGCAATAAAATATTAGGTTGGAAAAAAATAAAAGTAAAAGAAAAAAAAAACAGGCTTCTAAGAGATAATGATAAAATAAAATACAATAAGATAAAACAAAAGCCTTCATATCGAATTTGGACAAGCCAAGCCAACAGAAAAATAAAAGAGTCCCAAGAGCAGGCACAAGAATCAGAGGCCCACTCATTCACACACTGAGGAATCCCATGGAAGTTCTACACTGAAAGCAAGAGTATTCATGCAGGAAACCTGGTGCAGACCATATCGGCCCTGGGCTTGCTGCTTCAGTCTGTGAGTTCATGTGAGCCTTGTTCTCCTGGTGTCCTCGTTCCCTCTGTTCCCACTGTTCTTCTACCTCCTCTTCCACGAGTACCCTGAGCTCTGAGGGGAGGAATTTGATGGAGACATCTGGTTTAGAGCTGTGTATTCCAAGGTCTCTCTCTCTCTCTTTCTCTCTCTCTCTCTCTCTC
>CABHPH010147428.1:0-5000 GCA_902168325.1 Peromyscus nudipes
GTCTCCCTGGCTCTGCCTTTGAATTCTAATACAGTCATTTAGGTTTCTAGCTCTAAGATGTTTCTGGAAAGTATGTGGTGATGTGAAGGACATCCCACAGATAAGCAGGTTCTGAACAATGGGGCACAGAAGAGAAGAGAGCAGACGTCTGTCTGGGAGCCAGTGGGGGTGAGAATCAGGGTGACTCTGACGGATGACAAATGACCAAAGCTGGTGAAGTGGGCTCTGCTGAGGCCACAGAACCTGCATCTTCACGTGGAGACAAGGCTTTCCATGCTGCTCCTCTACTGGAGAGATGTCTCTAAGAGACCCCGAGGAAACAGTGTAGATGCTGTAGGGTGGGAAGAGCTCGGAACAGCTCGGAGATGGATTAAGTCTTAGTGGGAGGAAGATTTTAGGTTAAAAGCATTTTAGAGAGAAGAAAATGGCTTTTCTTAGAGAGAAGAAAAGTCAGGTAAGAAAGTGATTGACAGGGTGAAATAATGCCTGTAAGTTTAAATATTCTTAGTTTGAGATACTATTGTGGTTTCCACGTGCGAATGCTAAGTAGAAGGTGGTGAGAGACGACAGAACGTGGGGGATAAATGAGTCACTGGGATGACCCAACGGCCACCAGCCAGGCCCTTGTCTTAAGGTCCAGTCACTTCCCTATAGGGCTGCCCTGGAGATCAGGCTCAGAGAAAACTGCAGATCCAAACCATAGCACCGTGTCTTTCCCAAACGGCACACTCATCATGTAGGGCTCGAGTTTGCTCATCCCTCCAGGACGTTCTTAGCTGTCCCAGGACCATTCCATACTATCTTCCCTTAGGAGGCTGGCTGCCATGTCCAGGGGTAGCCATTGGTAAGGTGTCCATCTGTTTTTCTCTGACTGCTGACAGCTGTCTGCTGTCAGTCTTCAGTGGTCTGTGAGCTCACGTGTGAGAACCACATCCTCTTCGGCTGTGTGGTACTGGCACTAGGTGTATCCTTATCTGTTAGCTGGACACAGACCCAGATGTGGTAGGTATGAGGCGACAGGAAGCAGCAGGTGAGGTAGTCCTAGGGAGTTGTCCAAGTCTTCCAGGGATGTGTCAGTGGAGGGTCAACATTAAGGTCAGAGGCGTTCTTAGAATATTATACACTCGCAGTCAGAACACTTGCTGATGTATCGATGGGACACAAAATGACGATGAGGGACAGGAAGGAGTCAGCGGGTAGGAGCAACCGGATTACTGCCATGCAGGCGTCGCAGTGTCCTGTGGGTGGGTGGAAAGCCTGCAGGTCACAGGGGCGATGGAGAGGGCAGATTTATGCACAATCAGTCTTAGAAAGCACAAATGACTGAAAAATGTGGACAAGAGACAAACAAGAATTCCATACAAACAGAAGCTCAAAAGGTGCCTCACCTGTAAGTTACTAGACAGATAAAAATCTAAATTAGTAATATACCATTGACACCCATTAGTCAGAATTGAGTTCACAAGAATGTGGACCAGTGAGAATCCTTATACATTGTTGGTGGGAAACAGAATTGTCTCAACAGCTCCAGAAAATGAGAGGGCACTCTTGGTGTTAGGGATGGCAATGCCATTCTGGGCATGCTTCTTGGAGAGACTCCAACACAGCTCAGGGACATGATAGCTCAGAGGAGTCCAGCCACAGGAAAACACATGGGTCAATGTTTCCCCAGGACATCATGGAATAGTATGCAGAGTGCCACCCCCAGAGTTTCCATCAGGGGTGACTTAGAAACAACACCAAGTGAGCACCAACCTGTGCAGCAGATTCATCATGACAGCCTGAACCAAGCCCAGCCTGGTGATACTTCACTCGGGAGACAGTCACCACTGACATGCTGACATAGCGTTTCCATGTCTCGGCCCCTTTGGGGGAAGAAGAGCAGGGGGTCAGGAAGGAGGAGACTGGCTCAGACAGTGATGAAGGACCCCTCTCATCCTGGGACTGATGACTGTTTCCTGGGTGGCTTCATGAGAACACTGCTAAGGTACTCGTGTGTTAGGCAAGTTCTTTTGTGTGTTCAGACATCAGACCTCAAACAGCTAGGGTGTGGGTGCACTGGGGCAAGTTAGGCACCCGGTTTGCCTATCTGTGTGGCTCTGGTATGGCTTTGTGTGCCTAGAGGCTCGGATGGTGACCACAGGAGAGCCTGCAGGTCCTTGATGGGGAGTCGGCTCCGGTTCCCCTCTTGTGCAGTAGCTCAGGATCAGCCGTCCCTCCCCAGACAGGCTGCCTTTCCTTGACTGCAAATATGAACTTCCACTTCTCCAGGGCCATTCTTCAAAACATGAAGACCTGGCCGATTCTACAACCAAGAGAAGCTGTTTTCCCAGCTTTCAGGCACTGCAGCCCGGAACGCCCACATTCTCAGTCCAGTCTCCTTTTAAAAACCTTTTTGGCCAAGCCCACTTTGTCTCTTCTTCAGGCAACACCCCCTCTTTCCCCAAGACGCTGTGGAGGGGCTGGGGTCCAGCTGGGACAGGGCTCGTCATGACAGTAGCCAGGAGTTACAGTTCACCGACCACTAGGAATGGGAATAGATCTTCCCTTCTGGGCTGCTGCAGTTCACGGTCACTTCCAATTTCTAAAGGGAAGAGAGTGACGGACAGCCACAGAAGCAAACAGAAACGGTCAGTTTTGTCCCCACTGGGCGCACAGCCAGCAGACTGAGGTCCCCATGCTGGCCACGGTGCCTTCTTGGAGCCTCGGTTTACCATGTTTAAAATGGAATAGTGTTTGCTTTGCCTGGCCTGCTCTGTAGACCTGACTGCAAATCTGTTTGGACCTTAGGCCAAGCTCTAAGCTAGGGCAGGGCATGACGGGAAGGAGCAGGGGAAGGGGGTGTTGAGAGAGGGAGAAAGGGAGCCAGTCTGTGCAACTGAAGCCCTGTGCGGAATGACACGGTGCCCAGAAGGGTAGCCTGACATAGTTAAAATGATTTGTGCGCTGCTGAGCTGAATGACTGCTGTCTTTCCCATATGCATCTCAAAACGGCTCCCTGCCCTGTGAGACAGGACAGTGAAATTATATTTGCAAAACATTCATTTCCCCACAGCCACTCGACTTCACAGAAACTGGTTAATGCCTGAATGCCTGCATTGACTTCTGAACCCCTGGATCCTAGGAGAAAAAGAGCAGAAAAACGGCCTGAATCATCTTAGGTTTCGTAGCATACGAACATTTAAACCTGTACTGGACAGATGCACAATTAGTGAGAAAAAGCTCCTGGACTTCTAGAACTAACAGGGATCCATTTAAAAATATGTTTATTTTAATTAGTGTGAATTTCACATCTCAAAGTCTTTGTGGAGAAACGGTTTGGCTATTATTTCTTCTCACCAACTGGGAAGTTTGAATATAGTTAATGCAGAAAGCAGCTCAATGTGACTGCTATTTCTTCCAGTTCTTCTGGAATTTAGTGACCCGAGAAAGTTACATAACGATTTGTCTTCACTTAAAAATAGGCTCCAGTTTTGATTTCTAACACTAGTTACACATTGACTATCGATTAACTCTGCATCCTTGCTTAACTGGGATGTCACAGATATATTTAAATGGTATTAAGAGATAAATATTCCAAATTGGATTAAACAAGTGGTTTGTTTTCAGTTTTATTCTTTCTGTTAGTGGCAAAATAATAAAACACAGGCAAGCAATGTCAAGATTTTGTAGGATTTTTTCCCCCTAAAAGCCTACAAATAAATTTGGATTTTCCCATTAGAAAAATGTAAAGAAAACACATTATGTTTCCCTGAGCAAATCAGCTTTGTCCTACGCATGATTCCATTGCACAATGGAGGATTTGAGGAGGGAGGAAAGAGGAAGCTGAGCAACGCCTGTTTGCAGCTGATGACCTTCGGAAAGTTCAAGAACAGCAAACATTCATCACGTTGCCAAAATAATGATGATCTCAAAGTCAGGGTGTTAAGCGGGTTGCTAAGGAAGTGTTACGGCGGATGCTATTGTGAGGCCAAGTGGTTGCTATGACGCTGCACACATTAGACAAATGTCACTTAAGCCAAGTACCTAGAAACTCCACCTGACCTCTCTACACACGCAGGCTGTGATCTAAGTGTTCTTGCAGCAACAGATTGCCTGAGAAACACTTTCGAATCATTTGCATTTGTTTGTTACACTGACTGGGACCTGGTAACTACTGGGGTAGGGAGAAAAAAGTTTCCACACAGTCAGCTGGAAGTATTCATGTCGCGTTTGATAGGCAGCTATGGCTCCAAAGGTCAGTTTCAGGGCAGGCTTTGTGTCCCCTAACCCAGCAGGTCCCAGTCTTCACGGTCCAGTCCCCCCTCTCCCCTCTGTTACATCTCCAGGGAAATTTTGTCCATTTCTGTGGATTAATTGTTTGGTTTGCTTACAGGAGTGACGAAGAACACAGACTTTAAGGAACTTTCCATTTGCCGTTGGGTGTGTTCTTTCTGTGCTAAAACCAGTGGCTGTGAGCCCTAGGTGGTTTTGATGATCCATGAGAAATGGAGCCATGGAAAATGGGTTTGAGATGGCTAGGACAGCTTAGGACTTCCTCAGAGCAGAAGTGACCAGCCTGAGCCAGGACAGCCATTGGGGAGGCAAAGTCCTCACAGCCAGGACAGGAGTACAGTCTCTCCACCTTGACCACTGAAGATTACCTGTAACTGTAGATATAAACCAGTTCTGTGTAGGGACAGAAAACATCCTGGAAGAATACAAGAGTAAATGTTTCATCTAAGCAATAGGTGTGGAGGTTGGGGGTTTCCCCTGAACTTTTTTCCAAGTGTTTGGTTCCTTTTAAAAATAAATATGCCATTTTATAATTCCTAAATCCCCGGGCACTGAGAGATAGGATGTGTCTGGTATGTGTGGATTTTGACTTCTTGTGAGAGAGAACCTTGCAGAGCCCTTTGGAGCCCTGAGTGGAAAAAAACCCTACCCAACTCTTTCTTGGTATTTTTGTGTGTGAGTTGACTTTCACTGGGCGACAATTCCACTGCAATGTTTGTACTCAT
>CABHPH010147428.1:7500-28358 GCA_902168325.1 Peromyscus nudipes
TTAACTTTCTAAATGTAAAAGCTTAAACTGCAAAGTCCCCTAGAAGAAAACGTACACACATCTTTTCAAAACCTTATATTTAGTAATGGTTATTAGATAAAACAATGAAAGCAAGACCCACAGAAGAAAACAGCCAAACAAAATGACTTCATAACAACCGAACAACCCTTGTGTTTCGAGGGATCCCCTCATGAGGGTAAAATAATAATTCATCAGATGGGAGAAGGTGGCTGAGAACTCACGTGACCAATTTTAAAATGAGTCCTGGTTCTGACTATCTTTGTCTTTAAGGAAGGATCAAATGATACATAAATACATGAAAATGTGCTCAATTCCCTCAGCCTTCAGGGAAAGCCCAAAGCACAATGAGATATCTGTCTTAGTTTGGCTTTTTTATTGCTGTGAAGAGACACCATGACCAACTCTGATGAAGGAAAACGTTTAATTGGGGTGGCTTGCTTACAGTTTCAGAGGTTCAGTCCATTATCATCATGACGGGGAGCATGGCAGTGTGCAGGCAGATGTGGTGCTGGGGTAACTGAGAGTCCTACAACATTCAGGCAACAGGAAGTCAACTGAGATGCTGGGTGGTATCTTGAACATAGGAAACCTCAAAGTTCGCCCCCACAGTAACATACTTCCCCCTCCTAACATTGCCACTCGCCATGAGATTATGGGGGCCAATTACATTCAAACCACCACCCTTTCATAGCCAGTAAGAGAGATTAAAATAACCACAGATAACAGATGTTAACAAGAGTATGACAACATGAAAGCCCCAAACACTCTCAGTGAGAAAGAATTCAGTAAGTTTTGTGTTGCCATGAACAAAACCTGACAGAAACCACCTAGCGGAGGGATTATTCATTTTGGCCACAGTTTCAGAGGGCTCAGGCAGTGGTCACTTGACTCCACGTCTCTCGGTTATTTGTCAATTGCTGTGAGGACACCATGACCAAGAAGACTTGTAGAAGGGTTTATTGGGGCTTGCGGTTTCAAAGGATTAGAGTCCATGATCGTCATGGTGGGGAGCAGGGCTGCAGCAGGCAGGCAGGTAGGCAGGCATAGCTTTGAAGCAATGACTGAGAACTAACATCTCAATCCACAACATGGGGCAGAAAGGACTCACTGGGAATGACCTGGGCTTTGAAACCTGCTTCTTCCAGTGACATATTTCCTAATTCTTCCCAAATAGTTATGTCAGCTGGGGACCAAGCTTTCAAAAATATGAGCCTATGAGGGGTCATTCTGTTTCAAACATCACAGCAGGTAATAACTATTTGGGGTTACTGTTTCTCTCTAGGGATGATGATTGCACAGCCTTGTAAATATGATGAAAACTGAATGGTGTGTTTTTAAAGGGGCTTGGTGGGTATATTATCTTAGTGCAGTGTTCTTTGTTTTATTTTTTTCTTTTTGAGAATTTCATACATAAAAAATAAATATTATTTCTAGCCCTCCTTCTCCCTCCAACTCCTCTACTTTCTCTCAGATTTATGATCACTTCTATAATTATATTATTACACACACACCCTACTGAGTTCAGTTAGCAATGCTCTTTTGTCATGTTTAGGTCTGATCACCTGGAATTAGATAACATATCAAAGTTCTTATCACTGGAGAAAATTGATTCTCCCTTCCTCATTGCTTGGGGCTCTTTGTCTGGGGGGTGGGGACCTTGTGAAATTTCCCACATCCGCACTGGCATATTGACTGGTGTGATCTGTAAGCAAGTCTTGTATAGGCAGCCATATCATTAAGATTTCATGGTGCAGCTTCTCTATTATGTCTAGAAGACACTATTTCATGGCACATGTCTTGGTCCTTTGGCTCTTAAAATCTTTCATTTGTTTTGCAGTGTTCTCTGAGCCTTGGATGTAGGATTATGTTGTAAATATTCCAATCAGGACTGTACACCCAACAGCCACTTAATCTTTGTATTTTGACAAGTTGACTCTCTGCAAGAACCCGTCTGGAGAAAAAAAAAAAAAAGCTGATGAGGGGTGAGAGCTACACTTCTCTGTAGCTAAAAGGATAAGTGTGTGTGTGTGTGTGTGTGTAAGTATATGTATACACACGTATGTAGGAATAGCTCTGGCTGACTTTTTGACCACCTACTCAACAATAAGTAATTTTTGAGCCCCATCAGAGTCAGTATTTTAGGGAAGTTGAGTCACACAGAAATCCAAAGTAGAGAATCTACCTGAAATAACAGCAAAATCTAATGGTCTGCCTTTTTGAGAGGATGTAAAGGACAGCACTGCTTTTCACATGAGCTAAAGGTGTAAATTAGAAGTAGAACACGTGATCTGTGAGCTACATTTGATTATAAAAACAGTGGCAAGTTTGGAAGTCTCCAGTAGTTAGCATCTTCTAGTCAAAAGGTGTATGACATAATCTTTCAATGACATGAAAAAGGGGAGAAAAATAGCCACCTCCAAATCACACAGGATATTCACATGTCTTTGAAGTTTTAGACCAACACAGCAGCACTGTGTCACTGCGAAACACCCAACACCTTCATTTTGATTGACTTGCCACTACTTTGCATTTCTATTTTAGCCTCTCTAAAATGCTTTGCTGCAGAAGGTGAGGTACAGTCTACAGTGTGAACAAGACCACCGACTTCACTTCTTGGTCAGAGGCAATCCCAGCCTCCAGCCTCAAAGTGTCTTCCACAAAACAGACTAAGAGTAAAACACAAAGAGCCTATGTGGTTTTGAAGCCAAGGACTTGAGGGGAATTGACTCAAGTGTGCAGGAGTTAAGATGTCCCGACAGGGTTCCTTGGAACTTCACAGGGTGCTTTGTGGGTACTACACCTTGGCTTTGGGGCCAAATTGTCAATGAGGACAGGGTAGATTAAATCTCCAGATGCAGACTTTGCTGAGGCCTTCTAAAGGAGTTCTGCAGGAGGATGACTCTTGTGAGTCAAGCCACACTTGCTAGCCCACAAACATGATTTCTGTTCAGTACAAGGCTCAGCTTGCTTTGCACAGGGGAGTGTCAGTGTTCTGATCTTCACACCCTGTCTTCAAAAGCATGGCCACTCTTGAGGCTTTGCAGGGATGCCGCTTTGGAGACAGAAGCTGAGGGGACATCAGCTCAAGAGAGATTGGAATGGAGTAGCAGTTGGGAACTGAGGAGGAGGCTGCTGTGGCGGCTGTTTGGCCTTTGCTGATATTTGACTGGCTCTGCTCTCAAAGATGTTGGGAGGGTGTCTGGAGAATGCCTCACCAGTCACAAATACTTGGAATCATGAGGGCAGGAGTGAGTTCTGATCTCAGCTCCCACATAACAAGCCTGTAACAAGCCAGGCCTCCTACAAACTCCTGTAACACTAGATTCAAGGAATCTGATGCCCCTTTTCTGGCTCCCATGCTCACACAGGCATGTGTCTCAGTGTGTGTGTGTGTGTGTGTGTGTGTGCGCGCGCGCGCGCGCGCACACAGAAAGAAGGGAGAGGGAGGGAGAGAGGTAGGGGAGGGATGGAGAGAGGTAGGGATGGGAGGGAGGGAAGAATAAATAAACAAAAGAAAAATTTTAATTAAAAAAAGTATTTCCTTAGCGTCTGGGGTGATAGTTCATTTAGCATTTGGTCATACACTTGCCACACAAGCAGAAAGACCTAAGTTAACTCCCAGAACCCGTATAGGAAAGCTAGACATGCTGGCACACATTTGCTATTCCTGTACTAGAGGCAGGCAGATCCCTGAGGCAGACTGGCCCGCCAGCCTGGCTTACTTGGCAACTTCTAGACCATTGAAAAAATAATGTCTCAACAAAAAGGGTCGACAGAGCCTGAGGGACAATGCCCATTGTCACCCTCTGGCCTCTACATGCGCATATACACAGGCACACACTGGCACACTTGCACCCCATACACAGTTTCCCCACACATTTCCTCAGGATATTAGAGGGAGTGTGCTAAAAAACAAACAAACAAATACCTACTTATTTTCTCCCCTAAGAACTGAACTGGAATTTCTACCAATCACTTCCCCGTTGAATTGCTATAAACTCTGATAGGCTGTAGCTGAACTCCGTCGGTCTTCCTGCAGGGGTAATGACGGAACACTGCATTGCCCATCTGCCATGCTTGAGTCTTTGCAAACAGATTTTTAGCACAAGAACATATTAGAACTGGTGCGATCTCTCAGTAGTTTGGAAACAGCGTTTCTCATCACTTGAATGCATGAAGGAAGCATGCCAACATCACCCTCACCTACCAGATGGTAGAACTCAGGAAGATAACTAGCCCAGGGCTACAGCCGGTGTCAGCGTGAAAGGCAGACCCCACCAGTGTTGGGAAAGTCCCTGGCCTCAGCTGCTTCCATATCACTGGAAGACTGGGCATTGCCCAGTTTTTCTTCCACCGTTGATGATACAGAAACAGGTTCTGTTGCGTGAAGCAAACTCTTCATGGGAGTTAGACACAGTCCTCAGTCCTTCCTCTTCCCTGATAAGGGGTCTTGAGTCTGTTTCCTCATGGGCAAAGAGAGGGGTGATGAGGCAGGATAATCATTTCTGCCCAGTTGCTGTAAGGGCGTTGGTTAGGACACCCTTGGAGCACAGCCAACACTTTCTGAGGGGCAACTAGCATTTAGAAGAAAGCCCTTGGTGCCGATGACTCACACTACAGGAGCAATGGAGACTAGCTGAGGGGCACGCCAGTGGGCTGGTCAGCAGGTTCTGGACAGGCACACAGGGCACCTGGAGTTCATCTGGGCCTGGGATGTTCAGTCTGCGACTCTGGGGACATTGCGGTTTCTCTCTGATCATCTTCTCTCCACCTGTCTTGAGAATGACAATTTTAGACTAAGCTCATTTCTTCCTTTATGCTTAGGTGTTTGTGGTCGATTTAGAGTTGTTTCCTTTTATCTTTCTTCCCAGCCTTGCTTCTTAGTTTATTTCAAGTGTGTGTGGGGTCTCTCTCTCTCTCTCTCTCTCTCTCTCTCTCTCTCTCTCTCTTTCTCTCTCTCTCTCTGTGTGTGTGTGTGTGTGCAGCAGCTCATCAGTCTAATACCCAGTTCATGATGATTTCAGAAAAAAGGAATGAAGCTTCGTGTGATGGTGCACGCCTCTAGTCCCAGCACTTGAGAGGCAGAGGCAGGAGGATCTCTGTGAATTTGAAACCAGCCTGGTCTACATAGTGAGTTCCAGGACAGACAAGACTACATCGTGAGACCCAGTCTTAATAAATAAGTAAAGTCACGTTTTTATAAATGTGTGCTTACTTGACTGGTAGTCTCTGCACACTTGGGTTGTAGTTCACAACAGCCGGCTATATCCCACCAACAGCGTAGCTGATTATAAAATCTGATTTTACAACAGGGCTACAGAATGAGACCTTGTCTGCGATGTCCCTGTCTCCCCTTCTTTGAAGAGAGATTTTTCTTTTGCTCTATGAAATAGAATTAAAAAAAAATTAACCAAGATGTGAATTTGGCAAATGAAAGGAAATAGTATTGGTACTTTAGATTTTTTTTTTACATTTATACAGTTTATTTTTGCTATAACATTTTTAAAATGGTACTTTATTTCATGTACAGCAAAGTAATTTTCTTATTAAATATCACTGTAATAGAACAATTTTATATGGTTTTAAATGGATTAGAAGAGAAAGGGGTAAAGATGCCTGGCTCCTTCTCCAGTTGTTCCTTTAATGAGATTGCTGTAGCCTGTATGATAAACATGTGTTTAAGATGACCTGTGACTCGCTAGTTATTTCCTCAGCATTCTGTGTTTTAGCAGTTTAACTGAAGCTGTAATTACAAAGGCTGTGACTGGGATTCTAGCCTGTTTCCTAAGCATCTATCTATGACACAGTGCCTTTGCTTCGTGTAGATCATGATAAATTTGAGGACAAAGCAGCCTGGGGCTTCATCTCACTTTCAGTTCTAACGTGAAGGCAAAGTGAAGGATGTGGAGACATGACTGGCTCAGCAGAGGACATGGGATGGCAGGAGCTTAGGAGCAGGGGATACAGCTCAGTCAGTAGAGTGTCTGCCTAGCTCGCACAAAGCCCTGCGTCCAGTCCTCAGTTAAACCAAGAGCATTTCGCTCTCCTGTAACTCCTGTGCTCAGGAAGTGGGGATGAGAGTTATCGAGAGTTTATTCATATATTTTATATATTCACCAGAATAAGGAATCTGATCCCATCACAGACGGTTGTGAGCCACCATGTGGCTGCTGGGAATTGAACTCAGGACCTCTGGAAGAGCAATCAATGCTCTTAACCACTAAGCCATCTCTCCAGCCCTTATCGGGAGTTTAAGGTCAGGCACAGCAACATAGTGAGTCCGGGGCTAGCTTGGGCCATATGAGACTCTGTCTCAAAAATAAATAAGGGAGTGAATGGATAAATAAATGGACTGTTTAGGAAGAAAACCAGCTGAAAGGGAACCTGTTACCCCACAGGCATGGATGCATCCACACTTTCTCTGCGTGAGGTCCAAGTGATGTATTCCAAGCATGAATTTCTAAAGCATTTTAATTCTTTGTCAATAGCAGGAAAACCAATATTATTGTGTTCTTGTGTTTTTTACTTTCTTTACTGGCTGGTGTGCGGCTCTCTTGGGACAGACTAGGAAGTGTTTTGAAGCCAGCGGGAGCTGCTGGGGACACAAGCCCATAACTCTAATCCCTTTCTCATACTTCCAAGCAGTGCAGCTCATGACAAGCCCCACGCTGTCTATGAACTCAGACTTTAAAGTAAACACATTACCTGCCTTGAAGGATGGAACGCCATGATGTCCACGGAGCATTGTGCAGGTGCTCGGGTAGGGCTGGCCTCTCACTGCAAAGGCTGGAACGTGGTGATGTCCATGGAGCATCTGGAACCCTGCAGGCGCTTGGGTAGGGCTGGCCTCTCATCGCCTTCCTCACTAGCCAGCCTCAGCTGTGCACCTGGCTATTCTGAGCGCATCCAGAAAGACATACCACATGAGCCACTCATCCACTCCTGCAAACACTGAAAACCTATTCCCTGACATCCTGGAAAACATTCAGGAAAGAAAATAAAATCTACCCAAGGACTGGACAGCCATGTTACGTGGATAACAGGATTAGCTGGCCCAGGCTCTGGGCTTCTCATCTTTGAGGGTGAGAGTTGAACTGAGTAGCAGTTTGTAGGTGTGAGGGGGATGCTGGGAAAGAAGGAAGAGAGAAGGAAACAATGCCAGGTGAGAACTTCAGCATGGAGCCCTCAAAGACAGAATACATTTAACTCTAAGTATGGTCAGGGACAGAAAAGCGATAAGCCCAGGACTGCGGAGGTGGCTCAGTGAGACAAGCAAGCAGCTGCCACTCCAGAGTGAAGACAGAGTTTGGATCCTCAACCCCACACAGTCACTCACCTGCAACCCCAGTGCTCAGGAGGACGAGGCATGGGATCCCAGGGGCCAAGCTGGCTAGCTGGACTAGCTGAATGTGCCAGCTCTGGGTTTAACTCAAGACCGACCTTGTCTTAGTAAGCGGAGAGCAGTCTGGGAAGCACCCAGTGTTGACCTCTGGCTTCCGCACACATGCCTATGCTTCTATACATACACAAACACACATCCACATGCATCACACATGCACAAGCAAAAAAAAAGTGCATCCATATGAAGCTACTCTTCCTTTTTCTTTTTTACATGAAATTTCAGGATTCAAGATGGAAAGAAAATCTAAATTCTCCTTTCTAAAGGGAGCGAGGTACAAGTCTTTATGGGAACCAAAACAGCATCCATGACAAGAGTAGGTGGTGCAGGAGGGGACAGCACTCACTGGGGGAGGAGCACTTGCTAGGTAGTGACAATGTCTGTGGTATAGAGTAGCACTCACAGGCACAGAGGTTAATCACCACAGCAGTCTCAGTCTCCGTGGGGGACTCTTCCTGTCCAGGAGTATCACCACCGTGGCTGCAGATACCCAAATACTGTCATTCCCTCATTAAATAAATATACAAAAAGATGTCAAAACACCCTGCATAGCAAACTGACCCTTCATCCATAATAAACCTCTTCAGATAAAGTTTAATTTAGAAAATAATGATCCTCAGAAGCTCAGACCTTGACGGTAGTGCGGAAGAAAAGCGGAGAAGTGTCTCTGAAAACAAAGGAATAATCATCGTGCAGATTAACAAGCAGATGTGGCAGGGAAATCAGAAGCCGGGGCGGCTTGATGGGCAAGGAGGATGCTTAATTGCACATTTGTTCTTCAACATCAGCACAATTAGCCTGGAAACACTTTGAAGTGATCCCCACAGTGTGTTGAATCCTGGGTTTGGTTTCTGGTGGCTGTGATGAGTGGTACAGGATGCGGGCTGAAGAGGGTGGCCAGCTTCAGATCGCTCATTTCCAGGCTGTGACAGAATATGTGGAAAGTAAAAAAAACACATATCAGAGCTTTTCTGTAATCAGAATGAAAAGCCTTCATGGCAGGGCGTCCTTGCTCCACCCTCTGAGCATGGTGAGGGGAGGGGGAAGCATGGTGTGGCGGTCTGAATAGGTATGGCCCCCACAGACTCCTGTGTTTGAATGCTTGGACCACAGGGAGTGGCAGTATCAGGAGGTGTGGCCCTGTTGGAGGAAGTGTGTCACTGTGGAGGTGGGCTTTGAGGTCTCCTATGCTCAGGCTAGGTAGGCCGAGTATGACAGTCTCCCTTTGCTGCTTCAGACCAAGATGTAGGACTCTCAGCTCCTTCTCCAGCACCATGTCTGCCTGCATGCTGCCATGTCCCACCAGGATGATAATGGATTGAACCTCTGAACTGTAAGCCAGCCCCAATTAAATGTTTTCCTTCATAAGAGTTGCCGTGGTCATGGTGGCTCTTCACAGCAATAGAACCCTAAGACATATGGTAAGTGGAGAGGAGAGAAGTTCAGGAGGGAAGAAGAGGAAGATGAGGAGGAGGAGGTGGAAGGAGGAGTGTGGGGAGCTGTGGCAGGAATCTTAGAAGGTCTTATTAATAAAAACAAACCTGGAGCCAGGTATTGGGGTGAATGCTGGAAGATCAGAGAAGCAGAACAAGCCACAGCTACCTCACCTTGCCAATTCCTCAGCTGATCCTGTTTCCTCAGACTGGAAGCCTCTGAGTCCTCATCCAAATGGGTCTCAGCTGAACCGTGCTGCTCAAAGCCTAAAAGCTTAACCAGCCAAATGCTTCTAGTTCCTGGTCCTCATGCCTTATATACTTTTCTGCTTTCTGCCATCACTTCCTGGGATTAAAGGCATGTGAGTCACCATGCCTACCTGTTTCTAGTGTGGCCTTGAACTCAGAGATCCAGGTGGATCTCTGCCTCTGGAATGCTAGGATTAAAGGTGTGAGTGCCACCATTTTCTAGCCTTTGTATCTAGCGGCTGTTCTGTTCTCTGACCCCAGAGAAGTTTATTAGAGTGCACAATATTTTGGGGAACACAATACCACCACAGGGAGCAGAATGCTCCTGGAGACTCCTGGCCTTAAATTCCACACATTTTACTCTAGAAGTAGGTTTTACTTCCTGTGCCCCATTATAAAACTAATACCTGCATTGGCCCAATACGTGGATTTTTATCTATCATGTGACTGGTTGGGCACAAGATAATGTCATTCAAGTGAATTAGAAGTAGAGCAAAGGCCACACTGACTAATGAGTTTCAGACTCCATCTTTCTCCTACTTCAAGCACAACTTGGTTTTTAAATCACAATCACACAGGGAAAACTTGTAGCAGGAAACATGAAGTTCAAGACACAGCCCCAGGGGCCTGTCTGAGCAGCTACCAGCCCTTAGGGCAAGCCCTGTCCCCTAGATAGGTCACAGCCAGCTCCAGGTTAGAAGTTCCTCAGTAGATTGTGGAGAGCAGACTGTCAGCTTTCCTTTCCCCATGTTAGAAGTGGACAAAGACACCTGAGTCGCTAGTCTAGATGGCAGGAGACAGATCCAGAGCCGCAGCCTCCTGAGATAAGCAGAGCTTCCATGGACTGAGGAAGCAGCTGGTTGTAGTAACTGAACCATCAGTGTTCTTTTCCATGGTTTTCAAAGTTTTATAGAATAGTGAAAAGATTTGAACTCACAAAGCAAAGAAATACATCACATAAGTGATTCAAGCAGAGACGTAGAAGACACTGGGTGCTGGAAAGAGAATGTTCTTTTTAAATATCTAGATACTTTTAAAAAAAAGGTTTATCTATTTTTATTTTATGTGTATGAGTGTTTGCCTGTGTGTATGCATGTGCTCCATATGTGTGCAGTATCTAAGAAGGTCAGAAGAGGGCATCAGATTCCCTAGACTAGAGTTAGAGACAGTTGTAAGAAGCCTTGTGGGAGCTGGCCATCCAACTGGCATCTTCTGCAGAACTGTGACCTCTGAAGGATTAGCTGATGCTCTTAACTGATGGGCCATCTTTCCAGCCCTGATTTAGATACTTTAATTTTATTTTTTGGTGTTTTTAAGACAGGATACCTCTATGTGGCCCTGGCTGTCCTAGAGCTCATTATTATGTAGACCAGGCTAGCTTTGAACTCACAGAGACCTTCCTGCCTCTGCTTCCTGTGTGCTGAGATTAAAGACATGCGCTATCATGCCCGGCTTTGGATATTTATTAATTGAAAAGCTAAGCTGAGAGAATATAAAGTTTAATTTAAGGTTTTTAATTTCAAGCAAAATTCCAGATGATGGCATAACTTTCCACTTGTTGTCATGCACAGCAGGTTTGATAAAGAAGATACAGTCAAACAAGAAGTTGTGGGTGGGTACTTTGACTATTTATTATTTTTATGGATTTTTGAAAATCTGGAGAACCTCAAGCTTATAAACTCTAGGATTTACTCCAAACTGAATATATCATATTTTTTCAGGGGGAAAAAAACACGTCAGACTGTTAAGTGGTCAATTCTCCAAACTAATTTATGATGCCATTATAATAAATACATGAAAATGGTTTATAACTAGGCAAGGTGATTCTAGAAGTCACATGACAAAATAAATTGAGAATCATCCTACCACATATTAAGATATGTTAATTATAAAGCTATCATTGCTAAAGCAGAACCATGCAGGCAGAAGACTCACATTTATCCTGTAAAGCCTGCCCCCTCCCCTGCAGAGACACACACACACACACACACACACACACACACACACACACACACAGAGCCAGTGCATGGGTCTGTGTTTACATGCATCAGTGAACAGTGCTGGGAAAATTAGTGGTATCTAGACAGATTGAAACCTCATTCTGACACACACACACAGACACACACACACACACACACACACACACAGAGTCAGTGCAGGGGTCTGTGTTTACATGCATCAGTGAACAGTGCTGGGAAAATTAGTGGTATCTAGACAGATTGATACCTCATTCTGTAGCCCAGGATGGATTCCAGATGAATTCATTTAAGTGAAAGGAATATAGGAAACACAGACAAGTGAGAGTCCTCAGAAAGGCCACCAAAAGGGCCTTTCTAACTGCTCTTTAGGACAGACGGGCTCTAGAGACCAGGCTGGAATATTTAATTAAAATACTTTTCTTCATAGCAAATATATCATAAGTAGAATTAAAAACCCAAGGACAAGCTGAGGCCAGGGATGCAGTGTTCCTGGTACCCTGTTGCTGTGACGGAGTACCCTGACAAGAACTGCTTAAGGACAGTGTGGCTCACAGTTCCAGGGAACATAGTCCATCCCTTGGGAAGCCGCAGCAGAGCTTGAGGCAGTTAGGAAACAGAGAGAGATGAATGCTGGTGTTCCACCTTACCCCAGGGCATGCAATGGTGCCTCCTGCAGTTAGTGTGGATCTTCCTACCTCAATTAGCCTAATATAAACAACCCCTCACAGGCATACCCAAGGGGCTTGTCTCCTAGGCCATTCTAGATCTTGACACTGTTGATCATCATATATCACTCCCATAGAGTATCAAGAAAAAGAGTTAGAGGGAAAAAGAATAAGGATGGCAAAGGGGTGGAGGACAAAGGGTGTGGACACTCAGTGCCAGGAGAGATAAGTGACCCCTCAGCCTATGCAAGAGGCCTGTCTTCCTCCCCCAGATGCTGTCTTTTATACGGACATGCCTGGCAGGTGGAAGGCCGCGAGAATGCATGCAGTCAGCGGGTGCTAAGAAACTTCCAGGCATGTTCCTGCATTGCTGGTGGAGGGCAGTTCCACAACATCCATCCAACTTGGAAAGTCTTCAAATACCTTCCCACGGTCTGCACAAAGAGAAACGTGTCGATGCTTATCAACCTGGAGCTGGTTACCCAGGCTGCAGGCTCCTGTCATCCGCTACCCATGGCTGCAGTTATAAAGAGTCTCAAAGACTCATTACCAAGAGGGACATGGGTGTGTGTTGGATGTGATAGGCAGGATGGTGCACACGTCTGTTTGTACACCCACAGAAATATGGAAGGAAACGGACTTCAATGGTTAGCAATTTAGAGAGCGAAGTAGGAAAGGTGAATGGGGAAAATTGGGAGAAAAACATTCATTGATGGCTTTACAGAATTAGAAAAAAAATGGAACAATGTTGATGAATAATTTTCCCTGAGCAGAGCGTTCTAAACAATTTATTTTTAATTCTGTGTATATGTAGGTATGTGCATGTGAATTTAGAGCATCAGATCCCCTGGGGACTGGAGTAACACGTGGCTATAAACCACCTAACCAAGACGCTAGTAACTGAACTCAGGTCCACTGCAAGAACAGTATGTGCCTTAGCTGCTGAGCCATCTCTCCAGACTCCTTAACTAAACACCTTTTGCTTGCTTGTTTGTTCAAGACAAGGTCTTACTACACAACTCTGGCTGTCCTGGAACTCACTCTGTAGACCAGGCTGGCCTCAAACTCACAAGAGATCTGCTTGCCTTTTCCTTCTGAGTGCTGGGATTAAAGGTGTGTGTGCTACTACACCTAGCTTAAAAATTTTTTTAAAATAAGATTTTAGCGAGAGAAAAATATTTCTGGATGCTCTTTTCTCCCAGAAGTTCCCAGGCTTTTTCTTATCAATATTTGAAAATAATTTGTCTCTAGCTCCTAGTACTTCCTTTTATGTCAATAATCCCCACTATTACTGGGTTTCCCTGGTGCCTTGCTTATCTGGTGGTGCCGGGGTGACAGAGTGTATCCACTGTGGGGTTTCTTGAGGATGCTATTGTACTTGACATGTTTAGAAAGGGTTCCTGTGACTTTCATGAACACTACCCAGAAAAATGCAGTGGAAAGCATTTCTGTGCCACAAGTCAGGGGCAGATGAGGACTTGGTGGGAAGCATGTACCCTCCAGGTACCCAACACACATCTCCAGCTGCTTCTGTGCTTCCTCAAGCTATGGCTGTGCAGTCCTGTCCTGAGGTATGCCGCTCTGGAGAGCCAGACCTGACCACGTAGCCGCTGTCTGTTCTAACTCCTTTGCAGGGCAGCTGTCCGGTCTCCCGTCCTGCTGGATTTTTTTCTGCAACATCCTGCAGCCCGGCGTTCCCTGCAGTTATCCCTGCTCTAGAGGCCATTATCCCAAGTTAGCAGCCAAAGAGCAGCAACTTCAAGCCTTTATAAGGAAGTCTAGACACCCCCACTCTCTGCCTTGTGTTTAAGGGAAAGAATGTTTTTGATGGTCGGGTTTTTGAGTGACAGCGAGTGACGTGCAAAGCGAAGCTTGATGAGCAGGTGTGGTATACAAGATCATCTCAGAGTCCTGACTTCCCCAGGGCAACTGTTGGTTTTACAGGGCATTTGAGTGAGTTAATGAAGCAGTGCCACGCCACTAACTTCTAATTATTATTTTACGGCGTGGTAGGAGTCAGGACCCTATTACGGTGAAACAGTAACCTGCAGTAGGCGATTCCTTGAGAGTGCTGTTTCATGGGGACTCAGCCCACTGTCAGCAAAGCACTAAGACCAGGGACTCTGGTTCCCTTCTCACCACCACAGGCCTTGTGGGCTGCCATTCCTGCTCCACCTTGTTCTCCGTGAAGGGAGCACACAAATGCATGTGGAGAGAAGCTGAATGAAAAGGTGTCTTCAGGGAGCTCCCTCTACTTTGCCCTTTTGTGAACATATCCAAGGTGGGAATAAACAGGCAGGGGAGAGTGTGAGCATATCCAGGGTGGGGGTGCACAGGCAGGGGAGAGTGTGAGCATGTCCAGGGTGAGGGTGCACAGGCATGGGAGAAGGTGCCTGTGTCTTTCAGCTTCTGAGACTCAGCACCTCAGATAAGAATGCTTGGAAACACAGGTATACCATTGCTTCTACCTCTCCAGACCTGGAGTCCATAATATTAACTAAGACAACATCATTATCTTCAGTGACAATTCAGTGTTACCATTGCCCTCTCTCAGTTGGTGGAACACACACACACACACACACACACACATACATACACACACACAAATATATACATATGCATGGATACATATTCATAGACATACATATGCACACATCACACATCTACAAACACATTTATATACACATACACACCTATACATACATACACATATATACATAAATGCACACATATTTATATATACAAACATACTTACACATGTACTTACAAACATACACACATGTAAATGAGCACACACATATGTAATACATAGAGATATGTATACATACACATACATAAACACATACACACAAATGTGCATGTGCATACACACAAATGAACACACGGACACTTGAGACACATACATACACATTATTTTTTATGTATATGAGTGTTTTGCCTCGATGTGTATCTGTGTGCCACATGTATGATGTGCCTGTGGGGGCCAGAAGAGGGCAGAGATCAGATCCCTTGCAACTGGTGTTACATATGGTTGTGAGCTGTCATGTAGGTGCTGAAACCAAATCCAGGTCCTCTGCAAGAGTAGCCAATGTTCTTTGTTTTGTTTTGTTTTGTTTTTGGCTTTTTCAAGACAGGGTTTCTCTGCGGTGTTTCGGTGCTTGTCCTGGATCTTGCTCTGTAGCCCAGGCTGGCCTCGAACTCACAGAGATCCACTTGCCTCTGCCTCACGAGTGCTGGGATTAAAGGCGTGCGCCACCACCGCCCGGCCGTAGCCAGTGTTCTTAACCACTAAGCCATCTCTCTAGCTCACACCCCCTTGCATCATTTTTTGAAACAGTCTCACTCTGTAGACCAGGCTGGCCTTAAACTCACAGAAATCTCCCAGCCTCTGCCTCCCAAGTGCTAGGATTAAAGGTGTGCACTACTATGTCTGACTCCCATGTATTCTTTACCTATATTATTTGTATGGATTTGTTTTTATCCCAATTTTACAGTTAAGAATATGAAATTTGAAAGCATTAGACAATTTTGCTAATTTAATTTTGCTAAGTTACTGGTGAGGTGGCTCAGTACATAAAGGGGCTTACTGGGCAAGCCTGGTGACCTGAGGTCAATTCCCAGAATCCACATGGTGGAAGGAGAGATCCAACTTCTGCAAGTTGCCTCTGACCTCCACACGTGTGCTGTGGTACATGCACACAGACATCATCATCATCTTTATCATCACCATCATCAGCACCACCGTCATCATCATTATTATCATCATCATAAACAATGTCTTAAAAGACATGATCCATCAACCTATTTAAACCACAAAGCTACTAAGGTTGCACCCAGTCTACACTGCAGTCCAGGCTACATGCTCCAGACCCGCAGATCTAAGGATGCGCCCAGTCTACACTGGAATCCAGGCTACATGCTCCAGACCCACAGATCTAAGGATGTACTCAGTCTACATTGCAGTCCAGGCTACATGCTCCAGACCCACAGATCTAAGGATGCACCCAGTCTACACTGGAATCCAGGCTACATGCTCCAGACCCACAGATCTAAGGATGCGCCCAGTCTACACTGCAGTCCAGACTACATGCTCCAGACCTACAGATCTAAGGATGTGCCCAGTATACACTGCAATTCAGGCTACATGCTCCAGACCCGCAGATCTGGCTTTCCATTTCAGTTCTACAAGAATCCAGCTAGGTATCTAAACACAAATCATTTACACTGCATCTGAGTCCTGGCAGTCTGTCCTGATGCCCAGACAGTGAGAATAATCCACACAAAGCAGATTCGAGTGAATTTTAAAAGGTTCTCTCTAATGGTGTCAGGTGCACAGGGGCTTACATCTGGTTTCTATGGTGAGGAAGATGGATACAAAAACCTGACCATGTGAGATCTGTGCTGGGGCCTATGGGTACTGCAGATTCTTGCCACCGATTGCCAAAGGTGCAGCTACTGTCTGCTTCCTAACTCCATCCCTTACATAGAGCTGAAAAACTGTGATTCCAACCTTGCAGGTAGCATTCTATCCTTTGGACATTCCCTGCTGGATCACTTCTGGGGAGTGTCCCTCAGAAGACCCTCCCAGACGAGCAACCGCCCTTTACTTACCGTTTACAAAGATGTAAGTGTGCAGCTCTTTTGGTCATAGAATTCACAGGGCACCACTCCCCTTTAACATCCAACGATGTAACATTTCCTATTAGCACCTTTGCAATTTCCTTTCTGTGGCTGTGAGGAAACACATAGACAGAGACGGCAGAGACAAGAGCGGCTGACTTTGCTTAGGATTCCAGAGATAGACCAGCAGCAGGCAGTAGCTGCAGGGCGGCAGAAGGAAGAAGGTGGTTGGTCGTATTTCATAGGCTCGGATGAGGCTGCAAACCCTCAAAGCCCATGCCGTGACCCACGTCTTCCAGGAAGGCTCCTCCTGAAGATTCCAGAACCTTCCCAAACAGCATCACAAGCTGGAGACCGAGTGTTCAAACACAGGCACTCATGAGAGACCAAGAAAGTATGAGATCGTCAGCGCACAGTCACACACCTCAAGTTACCAATATATGCACAGGGCACTGTAGCTGGAGCTATCTCCAGTCCTGCTCCGGCCGGCAGCCACTCAAACTCAAATAAACACACAGACACTTATATTATTTAAACTGTTCGGCCTAATGGCTCAGGCTTCTTGCTATCTAGTTCTTATATCTTAAAATAACCCATTTCTATAAATCTATACCTTGCCACGTGGCTTGTGGCTTACTGGTACTTTACATCTTGCTCCTCATGGTGGTGGCTGGCAGCATCTCCTGACTTGGCGTTCCATTTCCCAGAATTTTCCTCTCTCCTTATCCCACCTACACTATACTTCCTGCCCGGCTACTGGCCAATCAGCATTTTATCTATCTATCTATCAATCAATCTATCAATCAATCAATCAATCAATCAATCAATCAGAGTAACACATTCATAGCATCCCCAGCAGGGCAATCAGGTCATCAGGTGCCCATTGGGCAAAGATCAAGGAGTGGGTAGCTGGACATGTGTTCCACACTGCTTGGAACGCTGTGTTTCTCCCTCTCGACACAGATGTTCCTTGGTATGGGACCAATGAAACAAGTCTTCAGAGACAGCTGGGAACTTTTGGCTTCAGACTGTCCTTGTCACGACTGCCCAGTAGCATTGTTAGGACATGGTTAATCTTTTATTGGTGGTTGTTTTATTTTTTGTGGTTTCAGGGTTTGGAGCCATGGCTTTGTGTATACTAAGCAAGTCCTCTGCCACTGGCCTAGTCCCAGTTCTGCGGACTTGGTGAGCCTTTATATAACTTCAAATAATGTGTATGAAGTGAGCTTCTCTCTACAAAGCTGCTTTACTTCTTGGAGTTGATGATCAATTTTAAATATAAACTTTTATTACTGAAACAAAAGTCTATTTCTGCAGCATCTAAATAAAATTGCAGATCCAGGTCTCCTGGGAGCCGTGGATTTCCTGTGCCTTCGTCCTAATTCTGGGTTAGTTACAAGACGTGAGATAGGTGTTCAGATAGGAGGGGCGTGTTTGATTTGGATCCAAGTGGCCAGTCAGTGCTGAGCTTTCCTGATTCTCAGAATGGCAGCAAGGCGAGAGTGTTATTTCCTTTCTATACAGACAGGGAGGCTGAGGTTCAGAAGCTGTGGACAAGCCCATGTAAACTGGGAATGCAGTGAATAATAGCTGCAGATGCCAAGTCCCACCCTTCCCCCCCCCCCCCCCCCGTTTTTTTTTCAAGACAGGGTTTCTCTGCGGTGTTTCGGTGCTTGTCCTGGATCTTTCTTTGTAGACCAGGCTGGCCTCGAACTCACAGAGATCCACCTGGCTCTGCCTCCCGAGTGCTGGGATTAAAGGTGTGCGCCACCACGCCCGGCAAGTCCCACCCTTGATGACCTGCTAAAGACATGTAGGAAATAGCTTTTTGTTGTCCAAACCTAGTACAGTAAAATGTGAACACGTTATTTCTTTCTTTCTTTCTTTTCTTTCTTTCTTTCTTTCTTTCTTTCTTTCTTTCTTTCTTTCTTTCTTTCTTTTTTAAAATAACTTTTTATTATTTTCTGGTAAAACCAAGTATCCTACAAAAAATACGAACAACTCATGGGAGGAAGGGCTTCTTCTCTTGGCTCATGGAATGAGGATACACAGTCTGTCATGATAGAGGGGCATGGTGGCAGGAGCTGAGGCCGCTGGGTAGGGTCAGGACTGCGGTCAGGAAGCTGAGAGCGATGGAGTATCAGGTTCAGTTTGCCGTCTCCTTTTATTTATGCATATGTGTGTCTGTGGAGGCCCTCAGAGGTTGTCAGACCCACTGGAGCCCAAGTTACCGACAGCTGTGAGCTGCCATGTGAGTGAGTGAGTGCTGGGAACGGAACTCAGGTTCTCGGCAAGAGTGCCCAGCCCATGAAATGATGCCACCCACGTCTGTGGATCTACCACTTCTGTCAGTCTAATCTAGAAACCCCCTTGCAGATGCAGGAGATTTGTCGCTCATGGATTTCTAGGACCCGCCAAGCGGACAGGCAGGCTGGATCACGGCACCGCTTCCAAGGCTGGCTTGTTTCCTAAAGATTTTGTGTGAAATGCGTCCTAACAGGGCCAGCATTTACTCACAGCTCTGCTATTTAGCTCTCACACTGGACATCTTCGTTTCTTCATCTGTGGTGTAATAACATTCTCCGGCCAAAGCAACTTAGGGGAGAAAGGGTTTATTTGGTCCACAGTTCAAGGCACAGTCAAGGTGATGGTCACATGACATCTATCTGCACATCCTAAATCAGGAACACGGAGTGGAGGATGCAAACTAGCCTTCTGCTCACTTTCTCCATTGTCCACAGCTCAGGATCCTTGCCGGCTCACAGTATAGATGGGTCTTTCCACGTCAATTAACTTAATCAAGACAGTCCATCACAGGTAAACCCAGAGGCTAAATAATCCCTCACAGGGATACCTGGAGGCCAGGCTTCTAGGTAACTCCAGATCCTGACAATTAACACAGTCACATGAGTCTTTGTTCCTTCACACTGGGAAATGACTTGTGGTAGCTCCAGAAAGACGCTTCAATTTGTGTCTCAGAAACATTGGGGACTTCTCTCTAGGGTCATGGGTTAGCTCTGACTGTGTACCAGGCAGAAGGGAACAGATATGAACAAGCTTTCTGGCCCTTAGGAGCCTAGTATCCAGCGGGAAGAAGGACAAGTTAATACATACTCAAAGAGAAGTTAATTTCAGGTGTTGGTGGAAAGTGAGCCGGCAGCTGACGATTGTGCCCAGTTGTGTTGTGGCTCCTTCTCTCTCAGCACAGGGTCCCTTCAGCACACTGGTCATAAACCTGTGAGGCATCCAGGCTTTCCATAGTGTTCTTAGGCAGAGAGGGGTTAAATGGAGAATGCCCTGTGAGGGATCTGATGACAGAGCTGTTGATTGTTGAAACTGTTTATCTGGAGCTTTTGACATGTTGGGCTTTACTGATGGTGGTGGACTGAATGAGAACGTCCGCCCCCCAAGATTATGTATTTGAATACTTGGTCCACAGTTGGTGACAGTGTTTGGGGCAGTCTAGGAGCTGTGGCCTTTGAGGTTTCAAAACCCTGAGCCATTCTCAGTCCTCACTCTCATGCCTACAGTAAAGGATGTGTGCTCTTAGCTGCCATGCCTGTCCATTATGGTGGAGATGGGTTCTAACCCCTGGCACCATTAGCCCAAATGAACTCTTCTAAAAGTTGCCTTGGTCATGGTGTTTTTATCAGAGACTAGAAAAGTAACTAAATATGCAGTGATGTCAAAGAACAAAACAAGTGACTGTGGGATCATTCTCTGTGTTTCCCTGTCTCTCTCTGCTGCCATGTTCATTCCAGTGTGAGGGGAAAAACATGTCGCTACCCACATCTCCAAGGATGGCAATACGGTAGACTCCCAGGAATTCTCGAGGATGGATGCGATTTAGTCACTAAAAGGAAGTTTTCTAAAATTTTAATAAGTCCATAATAAATTATTGAAAGTCATCTAGTTAAAATTTAAGCAAGTTAGTGTGTGTGCTTGGGGGAGATACTCCAAGCACTACAGTTGAAATTATGTCTACTTTTCAGGTTAGACTTACAAGTTCTTGACATGCCTTTTTAAAATAAAACTAAAACTCTGCATTTGACTTTGGAAAAAGGCAAGGCTAGTCACATATGCCTTCTGTAATATGAAATAGAATTTGGTCCTTGTCATGTGAGGGGCACTGTCTCAGGAGACCTTCTGCATCGAGGAGTCCATGAGTGTCTCCACTCACCCGTTTGCCTGCCCTTGAAGAGCCTGCTCCACCGACCCAAGCTGCCTGGCCGCTGAGCGCCTTCCCTTTAAGTGGCTGCAGATTTGGTGCAGAATGGTTAAGATTCTAGTGACCAGAATCTGCTGAGCACCTACAATGTGGATGATTTAGTTTTACAAACCATTAACGGAACATTGAATGTTAAACCTAATTACTCTTTTTTTTTTTTCATGTGTTAAGAGTTGGTTTTTCACATCAGTAGCAAACTTCTGCCCTCCGGGGTCCTCCCATTGTGCTGTAAGCCTGTATTTAAGACCTCCTCCCCCCTTAAAT
>CABHPH010147428.1:28458-48407 GCA_902168325.1 Peromyscus nudipes
ACAGCACAATGGGAGGACCCCGGAGGGGTCCTCCCATTGTGCTGTAAGCCTGTATTTAAGACCTCCTCCCCCCTTAAATAAATGACATTCAGCATTTAAAATTAATATATATATATTATATATATATAATTGAATGAATACTGTGAATGTAATCTATGAATACCACAAATGTGATTAATATCATGAGTGTAATTAATGAATATCATGAGTGTAATTTAAAAAATAAATAAATAAAGTAAAAAAAAAAGAGTTGGTTTTTCTTCTTAGTAAGGTGAATTTCATGGGAAATGTACTTTATGATGACATATGGATGTATACATACATATTCATATGTGTGCATACATACCAAATGTGGCATGAGATGACGGTACCATTTGGAAGACATCTTCCCCACCGGAAAGGAAGACATACTGACCCTCCCCAGGGAGGACCATGGAGCTGATGAAGCCAGCAGCTGCGGCTCAAAGGCTTCCTTTATGCTGTGTCGTTCAAGAATGCTAATTATTGAACAGGAAATCTGCCTCCTGCACCAGGGCCCTTCAGTGGCCCAATCCCAGTGATGAATCTGAGAATTTTAAACACACCCGGGGTGCAGGCATTGTAATATTTTCTTAGTGACAGAGAGCAGAACCAGCTTTATTACTTATCTGTGGTTGTATGGCCTACTCTGCTTCTTAGCTCCTGTGGGAGAGAGCCCCCGAGGAGGCAAACTCATTCTACATAACCTAACGCCAGGAACCATGTCCTGTTGTGCTTCTTCCCTTAGCTTCTTAGGTATGTGTGAGCTCCCCACGGCCAACATGTGGTGACCCAGAGGCTCCTGGATTTTCTGGGTGAGCCCTGGAATGGGAATACCTGTGGGAATCTTGTGAAAATCTGCATGCGATGGATGATTCTGAAAACTGTATCTGTAACTGTTTCCATAGCCGTGATCATCTTTAACATCTTGTGTACACTTTAGTTTCCTTATCAGAATACATAAGAAGGGTGGAAAGGTAGTGACCTAATGGGGGACTCTCAAAATTCATTCCTAAGAGAGGAGTCTGTGGCATCTTTCTTAAGAAGGTGCTTAGTGCTTATTTCTAGGCAACTGTATTGGGTCTCCACACCATGTCTGCAGGATCTCTCTGCCTGCCCTGAGCAGGCAAGCTCCTCGAGGACTCAGGGCTGTACAGGGCTCCCCAGAGATTAGCAAAGAAGGAGCAGGGTCCTGGCTGGAGGGTCCAGTGCAGAAGGGGTCGTCCGGGTGCCAGAGTGCCCAGTTGTTCAGGGAGTTCTGCTGGTAGCTGAAGTGTTTCAAAGACTAGACTTTGCTTTTCTGCCCGTAGTGAACGTGGAACCACTGGAACCTTATTTGTACGGGGTGAGAGGTCACGAGGGTTGAGAGGTCACGAGAAAGGCACCTGTCTTTGCTGCCACTGTCACTCTTAGCATCAACCTTTCCCTCTTCTCCTTCTGGAGCTGCACAAGGACTCCATGCTGAAGCAAACCTGCCTATGGGAGCTCTGGCCCCACCCACGCGCATTTGTGTTCACTCTCGGCTTCAACCTCTGGGCTCTGTACACCTGTGTGCTCATTTTCTTTTCTTTTTTCTTCTTCAGGAAATTTGAACTCTCTCGTATACTGATGGCCCTTGGCACTGTTTTGTGTGTTCATCCATCCATTACTTTAAAACAGATTACTTTGTTACTTTGGGACACAGATTTGAACCAGTGTTCTTACATTCTTACATTCTGGTATCATCTCCTTCGCTCACCGACCAGTGGTGTAGTTTTACCTCAGATTCTTCATCTACAACGTGGCTAGTTAACCGATCGCCTTCACAGTGTCTTTGTGAAGAGGTCAAATGCGCCACAGTGAGCCTGAGCCCCGTTGGAATTTATGCAAATAGAATGTATCTCAGAAGCCAAAGGATGTAAATGTTTGTTCTGACGCCTGTAGCTAAAGCCCAGGTTTCCTTTCTAGTTTAAATGTGATGTGCATTTAAAGTAGTCTTAATATTCTAAAAAATCAAATTAATTAGGTAATGTACCATTTATTTTTGAGAAAAGGATGGGAAAGAAATATTAAACAGTATCAACTGTTTTCTCTAGGTTGTAGCTTTGTAGGTTTTTTCCTCTAACATTTTATGAATCTTCCAAATTTTATATAATTAACATACAGCCTATTCTCACCACAAAGAATATAAAATGTCTAAAGCAAGACTTGTAATGGTGTGAAAAAAAAACTTTCTTTTGCATGTGATATTTATTTTAAAACCACTAACTTTTTTAAGAAGCACTTTTAAAAGTAAAATTATGCAAGCAGCATATTAATATGCCCCAGAATCATGTGGGTTTTCAGAGTTCATGGTGTCATGAGATGTCAAAAAGTTGTAATTTTCTAAAACTTATTAGTTCTATATATATATCCTTATTTTGAAGTATGGCAATCAAATATTGAGATAAGTTGCCAAGCACCTAAATTTTCTTACGTCACCTGGGGAGTAATGGGAAGGCTTAGTGGGTGCGCGTGCCAGGCTGGTGCCCCAGTGCTGGGACCATCTGACTGGTTCTGAGAATCTATGTGGCTCTACCTCCCAGCTCTGCCCACACACAACACCCAGGCCCAGGGTGACCACTGTCCATCTCTCAGCTCGTGTCTGGTGCCCCTAGACACAAAGAGCATCAGCTGGGCCAAGGAAGAGTATCCCTGTTTCCCAGAAAGTCCCCAGCCTGCACTGTTCCCTGCACATCCCTGGCATGCACTGTTCCCTGAAGATCCCCAGCCTGCACTGTTGTTCCCTGCAGATGCCTGGCATGCACTGTTCTCTGCAGATCCCCAGCCTGCACTGTTCCCTGCACATCCCTGTCATGCACTGTCCCCTGCAGATCCCCAGCCTGCACTGTTCCCTGCAGATCCCCAGCCTGCACTCTTCTCTGCAGATCCCTGGCATGCCCTGTTCTCTGCAGATCCCCAGCATATACTGTTCTCTGCAGATCCCCAGCATGCACTCCTGTTCTCTGCAGATCCCCAGCATGCACTGTTGGTCTCTGCAGGTGAGGTGTTACCCTCTTGTCCATGTGAATACCTGACGTGAGCACATAAGCCTTAGGCAGGCACACAAACTCTACACTCTCTCGCAGTCTTGACCCCCACACATATTCTTGCATTAGTTTTAAGCTATGAACATGATTTTTATTATTGTTAATATCTCCAACAGTATACCTTTACTCCAGGTGCACTTTGCACAATACACCTAAACAAAACTTGGTGATGCTTTGGAAAATCAAAACCGCGCCAAACAGTACTGAGTTTGGTTCTGCAGCATGTCCTTTCAAATGCTGGTATTTGGCGCTGATCTGCTTCCCTCTCAAGGCTGTGTGAGGCTTCATTACACAGACGTGCTCTAGTGTTGTTCATCTGAAGGCTATCGAACTGTCTTCTTCCCTCTTCAGCTTTTTATCTTATAAAAGGGCTTCTTTTAATGGTGTGCCCATGCACTTGTGCCTATCTGTGAGACCAGTATTTGATGACGCTCAGTCACCAGAGGACACATCTAGACCCCCTACAGACCACCCTATTTATCTCTATGCATGCCACTGGTTTACTCTCAAGTGTTTAAACCATTACAAATGGGTCCAAATTCTTCCAAGCATTTTTTTCTCCCCAGACTTCCTCATGAAAACTGCTCAGTGATTCTTTCCTTTTTGTTTACTAGTGGACATGACCAAATTTTCACGTTTACTTATTTATTTATTTTGTCTACTTGCCATCTTATTTTTGATTTTTTTTTTTTTTTGGTTTTTCGAGACAGGGTTTCTCTGTGTAGCTTTGCGCCTTTCCTGGAGCTCACTTGGTAGCCCAGGCTGGCCTCAAACTCACAGAGATCTGCCTGGCTCTGCCTCCCAAGTGCTGGGATTAAAGGCGTGCGCCACCAACGCCCGGCTGATGTTTTTCTTATAAACTTGACATTCTTTTATATTCTGGATATTCATCCTTTCCTACCCCTCCTGACCATACACTGTCCACCAACCCCTTTTATTGAAAATAGGTTTTTTTTCTCACAGAATAAATATATCCTGATTACAATTTCCCCTCCCTTTACTCCCCACCTCCCCTCCCATCCAGATCCGCTCCCTTTCTGTATCTCATTAGACAACAAACAGGCTTCTAAGGGATCATGATAAAGCATAACAAAATAAAATACAATAACACAAAACAACAAAACTGAATACATCAGAGTTGGACAAGGCAAGCAAACAGAAGGGAAGAACCCAAGAGAAGGCCCAGGAGTCAAAGACCCACGCGCTCCCACGCTCAGGAGTCCCAAAAAACACTTCACAGAGGACCCGGTACAGGCCTGTGCAGGCCCCATGCATACTACCTCAGTCTCATATGAGCTTTGATCACGTGCGTTTTGGGGGTCTTGTTTCCTTGGTGTCCTTTATCCCCTCTGGCTCTTATACTCTCCCACCTCCTCTTCCACGGGGCTCCCCGAACCCTGAGTGGGAGGGATTGGTGGAAACATCCCATTTGGGGCTGAGTGTTCCAAGGTTCTCACTCTCTGCACATCTGGCTGTGGAGCTCTGCATTTGTTCCCGTCTGCTGCAGGAGGAGGCTTCTCCGACGTCGGCCGAGCAAGGCACTGACCTCCAAGTGTAGCAGAGTGTCAGTAGGAGTCTGTTTACTCTACATTTATTCCTTTAGCACAGCAGCATTTGGTTTTACCTTAGTTCCCTGGGCTCTAGTCTCCGGTTCTTGGTCACCCAAGCAGTGTTGGGCATGGGTTCCGTCTCTTGGAGTGGGTCTTAAGTCAAATTAGAGGTTGGTTCCTCCCCCCAATGTTGTGTTGCCGTTGCCTGAGCCTATCTTGTAGGCAGGACACCATTGTAGATAAAGAGTCTGTGGTAGCCGGGCGGTGGTGGCGCACGCCTTTAATCCCAGCACTCGGGAGGCAGAGCCAGGGGGATCTCTGTAGGTTCAAGGCCGGCCTGGACTACAGAGTGAGTTCTAGGAAAGGCGCAAAGCTACACAGAGAAACCATGTCTTAAAAAACCAAAAAAAGAGAGTCTTTGGCTAGCTTGTTCACCATACATTCCTACTGCTACAAATGTCTCAGTTTAACCCTTTTTGTGCCTTTTAACATAGTTCTTAAATTGCCGGTTCCCGCCTGGATCAACCATTATTTTTATGATACTTAGGGTCAAGAGCTATTTTTATATATTTTCTTCTCAGAGTTCTGATTTTTTTCTTTTAATGTGAAGAGATTTTTTTTCTTCACTTGTACTGTGTGTGAGACACAAGATAGGGGACTGATTTAATGAATTAATACAATATGGAAACAAATTATCCAAGCACTGTTTGTTTTAAAATACTTTGGACATGAGTCCTATCAGCGTGTATATGTGTACATGCGTGTGTGGGTATGCACACACACGTGTGTGTGTGTGTGTGTGTGTGTGTGTGTGTGTGTGCTCTCCTGTGTGTGTGCATGTTGAAGCTGGAGGTCCATGTTGGGTTCCCTCTTCTATTGCTCTCCACCTAAAGTTTTGAGACAAGGTCTCTCACTGAGCCTGGAGTTCATAGTTTTCACTAGAGTAGCTGAGTACTGAACCCCAAGTTCTTCCTGTCTTCGCCCCCACAGGGCACTGGGATTGCAGGCAGGTACTGTCAGACCCAACTTTTGTGTGGGTCCTGGGGATCTGAGCCCAGTTCTCAGGTCTCATGTGTCTGTGACAGTCCCTTTACCCATGGAGTTATCTCATCTACTGTAATGAGTGCAGTCAACAAAAAAAAAATGCCTTTTAGATATATAAAAACAGCTCAGTCAGGAACCCCATGACACCCAAGGCTGCACCTGTTAACCAGAACCCAGTGATGTGTGAACCCTGTGTGATGACCCCCGGCATAATTAAACATAACTTTGTTATACTAACTATGTGTATCTACTTTCTTTCTCGTGACCATTGGGTAGCTGGCGGCAGGACTTAGAAGATCCTTAGAGAAGGGGAAACTGAGGTATTCCTAGACTCCTCCAGGGAGGAGGGTGAGTTCCTGACTGCAGGACTTCCCTCCATAAAGGCTTCTGCCTTAAGACTGAGTAGCGGAGAGATGGTCGTAGAAAGGAAGGAACCGGAACTCTGAGGAGGAACCTCTGTGGCAGGAACGAACTCCCATGAAGGCACAGGCTTCTGCCTTAAGACTAGATATCGGAAGCAGTTTGCTCAGGGTTACGTGAGGGACTGGATAGTCAAGAGAATAGAAAGAAGGGCAGTTCTTAAATCTGAAAAGCTGGTAAATCAGACCTGCTCTACCAGCAACTAAATTAGTACATCATTAAAAGAGAAGTCAGATTCCTCTATTATTTGGCAAACAAACAAAATGCAGAGAATGATAAGAGGAATTAAGAAAAACGAATGTAAAGGACAAGAACCATCCCAAGGGTGGATGGGACAGATCAGTCGCGAGCAAGAAGGTAGATACAGGTAGTTGGTAAGACAAAAGTTATATTTTATTATGCTGAGGGTTATCACACTGGGCTCACACTCTCAGGTCCTAACTACAGTCCTAAGCCTATCTCCCCAAGGCTGATCAACTCGGTGACGTATCTTAGCTGAAGGTCAGGTCCCGTCTCTAACAGAAGTCTCTGATTCGAGAGTCAGGATCCTGAGGGAGATTCTCCAGCCGCAGGGCGGATCAAGGTGGTGTCTCTCCAGATGTACAGAGCAGAGCGTTGCTCTTGGTCTCTGCTTATACTATCTAGTGGGTGTCATGGAGTCTGGGCCCACATCTGGTTGTCTTGAGTGAGTGATGTCCCTGGGTTCTGGTTATCAGGTGCACGCTCAGGTGTAGTGGGGGTTCCTAACTGAGCTGCTTTTACACATCTAAAAGTTGATTACACCCACCCTGTGCATGCTATTTTAATCTGTATGGGCATGAGTTTGCTCTCGACTGTCTCTTCTGGTTTCTCACTCCGTCATTGTCACCGTCCCCAGAGCTCACATCGTTCTGGTATCTGGGAAGGTGAGTGCTGGACCACTTTACTTTCCTGAAGGTGGTTCTGACTGACTTGGGGCCGCTCTCTCCCCCAGTAATTCAGCATCCTCTCAGCCCAAGAACCCTGTTGAGCTAGGTAGACTAGGGTAACTTGAGAAGTGTCGTCGGTAGCCAATAAGACAGAGTTTTGACACCATCTGACTGACTTGTGTTCTGAGTTCAGCACATTTCGTTGTAAGCTAGAGGGTAAGTGGGAAGAATCTGCGCTTTCCATGCACAAATGGGTCATCAGTTTACCCACTTTTAAGCCAAGGCAACAGTACAGAGACCCTTCAGTCAGGCCCGAAAGGAGGTGAAGTTGCTCCTCAGAGTTGAGAGTTTCTAACCATAGCAGCAATGTAAAGAGTGGGCTTTGGAACCACGAAAACCAACTTAATCAAAAGGAAATAAAAAGATAGAAAACAAGAAAGACAAACGGACCAAGTCAGTGTGGGGGAACACTGTGGGGGAGGTGATGGGCAAAAGGTAATAACTGTTTCGTTGGCCGGGCGGTGGTGGCGCACGCCTTTAATCCCAGCACTCGGGAGGCAGAGGCAGGCAGATCTCTGTGAGTTCGAGGCCAGCCTGGTCTACCAAGTGAGTTCCAGGACAGGCGCAAAGCTACACAGAGAAACCCTGTCTCGAAAAACCAAAAAAAAAAAATAAAAAATAAAAATAAAATAAAAATAAAAAATAACTGTTTCGTATGAGTAGCTGAAGATCTCTGGAGGCCTTGATCATTTGTTCAAAGTGAATCCAGAGTCCTGAGTGGCAGAAACTCCAGGACTCTGAGTGCCGGCCTTAGGAGACCACTCCATTCATGTCAGGATATGTAAAAATGGTTAAATTTCCTAGTACCGGAATCAAAACACCAACATACTACTATTTAATCCTGCTAAAACTGAAAGACAGGGACTGGAGACGTAGTTTGGTGGTCAGGAGCGCTTGCTGCTATTCAGAAGCCAGAGTTTGGTTCCCAGCAGCCATATCCCATGGTCCACAAGTGCCTGGAACTCTAGATCGCTCTAGAGCCTGATGCCCTCTTTTGGCCACTGGTGGCCTCTGCACTCATATGCATACACTCCCACACACACACACATATTCACAGGATTAAAAAGAAAAACAACTCTAAAAAAAAATCCTGGAAAACATGGTTTTTAAAAACACAATTGAGAGCTGCAGAAGGTGCCTGGGAGTCAGTTTCCTTAAAACTGCAATATTGTGGGTTAGAACAGTACTTTTAAATCCAAGCATTTGTTCCCTTTTGCCCAGGAACCTTTCCACAGCAAACTTACTGTAAAAAGTATCTCAGCCTAACAAAGAGGTCCCATTGATTCTGAGCTTTTCCCCTAAACCCTGGGCTGGGTGTGTTTCACACTTCAGGGTTTCCTTTTCAGTTGAGAAGTTGTATGTGTGGCAGGTGTGAGCATAGCCTGGCCTCAGACCGCACTCACTTTCACACAGTCCGGACCCTGTGGCATGTGTCATCAAAGTATGACAACTCCCCAGGGAGTTCTGAGTTCCAACTAAGGGAAAAGGTTAAGTTTTGCTTTGACATTTAAGAAACAAAATTAGTTTTGAGTGTATTTTAATCTCATAACCATCTTCAAGAACTTCACACCACAAAAAAATAAAGCAGAATATGAACACATTTTATTTACTTTGATTTAGTCATTGGTTTTTATCTTTTTGTGAGTGTTGAGGCATGCATATATGTGTGTGCATGTGCTTTTGTGAGTGTGCCTGTGGTGTGTGTGTGCACAAGCATTCACATGTGGCAAACAGTTTTAAATATGGAAAACATGAGCAAATCTTGACGGGTCGACTTTAACACCAAAATTAGTGCAACTGAATAAATCCACAGCACAAAAATCTGCTGTGTAAAGACTGGAATAGATTTACTATGACGATGAAAACTCAATGCTCCTGCCTCATGAACTTCAAACTTAGAGGTTATTGGCCTTTATGAATTACTACTTATAAAAATGGATGTTGTCAACCCCCCCCCCAAAAAAAACCACAGCTCTCACCTTAAAGGGAGTAGGACATAGTTTATTCTAGAGCCATTTGAATGACCGTGGTCCAGGAACACAGATTTATGTTACTTCAAATTCGTGTTCCCACGTGGAAGCAGTTTCACGAAGTTTTATAGTATTACAGAACACAGACAGTCATAAATCAAGGCAAGTTTAAAATACATTGGTGGGGGCATCAGAGAGGTGGTTATAGCAAGATGTGGGGAGCTTCTCTGTAGTCTCAAGATGCTATTGATGACCCTCTTAGTTTTGGGGTGGGTGGGAGGTAATAGTCTACTGATGGATCTCAAAGGTTTTCATCCATTAGTCACAGGATGTTAGTTCAGACACAGAGGTAGGCAAGGAATGGCTGTTCCGAGGGCTAGTACTAGCCCAAGATAAGGTAACTGGCCTCTGGGCCTGCGACATTCCAACCTCCTCGCAGCACTACAGATCTGTCAGTCAATCCGCATCTGCAGACGCAGCTTCTTTCTAGGAGTTCTTGTTCACAATGTTATTTCTGAAATATGTAATAAATCAATTACTTTATGTAGTTTTTCAGTCATTTTTCCCACTGAGATGTGGAAACCATGGTAGAAAACTTCTGTTTCAAATAGATTATCCTAGAGCCATAGTTTTACCCTGAAGATATGCTGGGGGATATTCTAATGTATTATCCGAAGTCCTGTTACCCTTCAGGTAAGTGCTTCTTGTTGTAAACACATATGTGGACAGACACAGGCAACGCAGCCTGCTCTGTGTGTCTGTGTCATTTAAGGAACCTTATTCTGATGAAAGAGAGAGTCCACGGGATCCATCTTTAATGTATAAAATGTGAAGAATGTGACTTACATCTGTGTGGAGATTAAATGAGCTGGGCCGTCGTCTGAATCCTGACTTTTCACTTAATTAGCTCTGTGATTGACGCTAATTTAGTAAATGAGATGTTCCGATGTTAATTGTTCATTGTGCCGAGTCTCGGGGGAAGGGGAGAAAGCTAGCAGAGTGTGCAGCATGTGCAGCTCCTGCTGTGTGCACAGGCACTCGGGGCCAGCCTCTAGACTGAGGGACGGAGGCTCGGACAGCCAGCCAAGTGGTAACTCAGGTTGCTCCAGGAGCCGTTGCTCCAGGAGCCTTCGCTCAGGGGCCGGCAGACTGAGAAGGCAGGCTGCTGTGGATGACAGGTCAGCAGGGGCAAGCACAGGACATACTTCCGGCAAGTGCAACTTCTGAAGAAGTGATGTCCAGATAAAGCATGCGCCGCAGTTATTCACACTGCACGGATGTTAATTTCTTGATCTATATAAGTGTTCCCTAGTTACGCAAGAGGTTAGAAGAGCCAGGAGGGTGAGGGCACACAAGGATGCTACACTCGGGTTTTGTTGCTCCTCTGTAGCTCTAAAATTACTTCAGAATGAAAGGGTTTTAAACAGTGACATCAGGGGACATAATGAAATAACTCCACTGCAACAAGGCATTCTCTCTGCTGTCCCTGATAATTATTGACACCTATTATGCATACAACACATATGTACTCAATGATGAGATGGAGGTGGCAGACTTAGAATGGACCAGCCAAGATAGGGAGCAGTGTGCTAGATGCTATGGGCCACCTTTTCCTAGAAAACCAGCCACCGGGCTCTGAAATAATTTGCTACCAAAACTTCATTTCCCTTCAAAAAGATTACAGGCCGGGCAGTGGTGGCGCACGCCTTTAATCCCAGCACTCGGGAGGCAGAGGCAGGCGGATCTCTGTGAGTTCGAGGCCAGCCTGGCCTACAGAGCGAGATCCAGGAAAGATGCAAAGCTACACAGAGAAACCCTGTCTCATAAAACCAAAAAAAAAAAAAAAAGATTACAGGACCTCAGAAGAGGCATTAATTAAATCCAAACTGGACATGTGTGGGACTCCGAGTCAAGTATCTCATTTTATTCTTGGCTTTTGTGGGAAGACTGGAGCTGAGTCTCATGATACTATCATGTTAAGAAAACAAGCTTATGTTTCAGTAATGGGAGCCTTTATTGGGTACCTGGATGAGAACGATGAGCAGGAATGGAGGTAGACAGGGATGCAGACAGGGATGCAGGGTCCTCACCTAAGAACGACTGCTCTCCTGGTGACATGTGTCTGTTAGAGTCCTCACTGGCAGGCACATACTTCATTCCAGTTTTTCATCAGCTTGTTTGAAGAAACAGTGACAGCTAGAACTTAAGGGTGTGCTCGTGTTGTCTGAGAAACTTCCTCCACTGTGGAGGTCTGGTGGGAGAGCCTAGCTAAGTGTGGGAAACCCTCCGCTAATCTTGAAGCAAATTAAGTGTGGACTGTGTAGCTGGTATGACTAGTACCAGGGCTGCAAGGGAGTCAGTTTAAATCCTTAGCATTTGCAAGTCAACGCTCGAGGGCAGACCGATTGAAAGACATCAGGATTCCTTCACTCATGGGCAAATTGGCCAACTTTGTGCTTTTTGTTTCTTTTCATGTCTGTGGTTCTTTTCACTAGAAGAGATACCACAGTCTAACCTGATAGTCAAGTAAGTTAGGGTAGAACTTACATTCTCTCCCACACCTATGTCACAAAGAATGAATTCATTCTCAATGTACTTAACAAAGCAGACGTGTAGGTGCATGTCCACACAAGCACATATGCACAGGTATGTTCCAAACATGCATAATTAGCTATGAACTCCCCCCCCCCAACACCTAACATTCCTTAAGATATAGCAGTATTGGTCAATTTATAAAAAATTTGGGGACTGGTAAGGTGGATCAGTGAGTAAAGTTGCCTGCTACTGAGCTTGACTTCCCAAGTTTGATCCCCAGGACTCACTCGATGGAAAGAGAAAAATGATACCTGAAGGTTGTCCATAGCTCTTCACACATGTGCTGTGGCACATACATGCACATGCACACAACTCCCCCCCACTCCAAACACACACTAAATAAAAACAGTGTGATAAAACAGTTTTGGAGTTTTATATTCTTCGTTTGTTTGTTTTTGGAGACGTGGTTTCTCTGTGTAGCCCTGGCTGTCCTGGAACTCCCTCTGTAGACCAGGCTGGCCTCAAACTCAGAGATCCATCTGCCTCTGCCTCCTAAGTGCTGGGATTAAAGGCGTGTGCCAAACAAGAAATTTTATATAATTATAAAATTAGGCTAGTACATATTTAGTAAATCTAATCACAACCTCATCTAGAACCAAGTTTTTGACCAACTCCTACTATAGGCATCTTTTAAACTTCAAATTTTTAATTAAAAATTTTTATGCTTTCTTGGCTCAAACTTACTCACCACTTGTGAACACATTGCTCGACTTTTACTTCTTTGTCTGCCCAGATGGGTTGAGTAGACGCACTTACCCATCTACTCTAAAGGTGAGAATGAACACATGAGCCATGCTAACCTTGCAGGGACCAGGACTTCAGGGGCTGCCTTTACATGCTGGTCTGACACTTCCCAGTCAGCATATAGGTTAGTGTAACTTAGGTTTTGTGACTTAATTTTCTGAGCCAGGGCCTTATCTTCTCTAAGAGTGAACTAAATGCTTCCTGTGAGGCAGGTGTGAGCACGAGAAAGTGCAGACTACCTACATGGCCCAAGAATGGTCACATCTAGGATGACTGACGTGACTTGAACCAAGACAACATGGCTTCGTTGGAATCCCTTGTTCTTTTGTACCTAGACATTTATCATATTTTACATTCTGTCCAAATACACAAATAACACATCAGAGAAGCTGAAATGCTGTCTTCAGGGAGAACCGTCTTTCTTGCCATTTGTGATTGTGTAAATGTAGAGTCACATGTTGCTGATTTTTTTCAAAAGGTATGTCCATTTATGAATAAATCTTCCTGTATGTCTTTAATCAATTTCCTTCCTTCTCTCTCTGTGAGAAATCACCAGCTAGGGCTGGAGAGTTGGTTGTGGTTATGAGCTGGCTGCTCTTGCAAAGGACTTGGTTCTAATTCCCAGCACCCACTTGGCAGCTCACAACTGTCTGTAACTCCAGTCCCAGGGAATGAATCCAATGTCCTCTTCTGACCTCTGCAGGCACCAGGCATGCATGTGGTGCACATACATATATTCAGGCAAAACATACTCACACATAAAATAATAGAATTAATGCATCTTTAAAAGAAATCACTAACCCAATTTAGCAGTTTTCATTCAACACATAATTTTAAACATTTTTAATTTTTAAGATTATAATTGCAATATTTCTTCCTTCCATTTTCCTCCTTCTAAACCCTCCCATATAACCCTCTCTACTCTCCTTCAAACTCATAGCCTCTTTTTTGTAATTGCGGGAATATATGTAAATACACATATATTCCTGAACACAACCTGTTCAGTCCACATAGTGTTTCTTGTATGTGTATTTCCAGGGCTGACTGTTTGGCACTGGACAACCAATTGGAGTGCTCTTCCCGGGGAGGACCACCTCTCCTGCTCCCAGCTTTCCTCAGTTGCCTACAGTTCTTTGCGTAGGGTTGAGGCCTCGTGGGCTTTTCCCCATTTGCTTTGGTAACATCTATTGGTGTCATCCTTGTTCAGCTCATATTTGTACGTATCTGTAGAGAGTGGAAAAGCCCCGAGTGAGTGAAGTCCTGAGTGAATGTGCTTTGTTGACATGGGCACAGCCATGTTGAGGACTCTAGTTCTCGGACCATAAGCAATTGACAGAGCCATTACCCATACAGGCCAGGCTCAGGAGGAGTGACAGAGCCTTCCCCAGGAGTCCCAGTGTCTATGAATAAGTGACCCGTGTGTGCAAAGACTAGCAGCTACAGCCTCCTCCTCACGGATGGTTACAGCCCGAGACTGTTCTCTACAGAGACCTGTAGAGACTGGCTAGCTCCTCCCACTGTGCTGTCCCTAATTACAGCCTGAGGTTCCAGGTTGATGGGGCAGCAGACACCACCCAACTCAGCTGTGTGTCTGTACTTCCTTTATCATCCCCTGGCTGCCCCTAGTCAGGGTTCCAACACTCAAACTGTGCGGGTCACAGGACATGTCCCTGTGTGATATGTAATATGGTTGCACTAAGTGGCATCTTAAGAAAATTGTCAAGTAGAATTGTTGGGTAGTAGGATCCTCTCATATTCTCATGGTTTACAGACCAAATCAGTCTTAAAAATAATTGTATTAACTTAATTTCCACCAACCGTTTCTCATGTTGCAAGTCTTTGTGAACATTTGAATTTGTCAGATTTTACCCACCCAATAAATATAAAATAGCACCTCTTTTTGTTTTAGCCAACCAGTGATAATCATAAACACAGCATCTCTGATAATAACAAAGCTGGATAATTTTAAAATTAATTTTTCCAGGAAGTTCTTTCCAGGCACGTATGTGTACATGGAAGGCACCCAGCATGGCGTTTTGATACGTCCACATGATATAATTACCAGTCAAGTTAACTGCATTGATTGTTTTCCTTGTCACTGAGATCTAGGAGCTAAGGTGTAGTGTGGTTTCAGAGAGATCAGCCCACCACAGCCAGGAGCGTGGGGAGAGAAGGGATGCTGGTGCTTGGCCACACTCCCCACCCCTCTGTTTCTGGAGGCTGCCCTTGGTGACTCGCTGGTGGTACTTCTTGCCGGATCTTCAGGGCTGTTCCTATTCTGCTGCATTACCTTTACCAACCGCATCTAGGTGTGGTTGCCATGTGACTGAAGGCTGCTCTTCCACCATCATGGAGGCCTCGGAAACTCTCTCAGCATGGTTTTCCTCTATCCGTTGGACTTAATTCTTACTCCTGAGTAGTGGATTAAAGCAAAATGTTCTTTAACACTGTTTTTGAACCTCAGAAATGTGAAGGTATCATCAAATATTTTCAGGTCTATGAAAAAAAAATGTTTTTATGTCCAAATTTCATTCCTCTATATGCCTACTGTTTTTTGTTTGTTTGTTTGTTTTGTTTTGTTTTTGGTCATTCTAAACCTTTGCCTTTGTCATTTTTTTACAGAGGAATTCCACTAACGAAGAATCCGTGATGGCTAATTTTGTGTGCCATCTTGACTGGGTCACTGGGTGTCCGGGTAGTCATTCAGATATTGCTCTGGATGTTTCTGTGATGATGGTTTGGAAATGGATTAACATTTAAGTAGGGGGATCCCTTTATGCTTTGTGCAGCCTTTTCCTGTCTATTTGAACAGAAACAAAAACTGCTCCTTTAAGCCAGAGTGCTTTCCTGTCTGGCAGCCTCAGAGGTGGGCAACAGATCTCAAGTTATAGATTCAAAGTTGGTTAGATGTGTAGATTCTTACTATTCTCTCTGATTATATAAATTAATTCCTCGCAATACATCTCTTTATATGTCTGTATATCTGTCCATCTGTCCATCTCATCTCCTATTGTCTGTTTCTCTGGAGGCCCTGACCGGTACGTAATCCATGAGAGGACACTTACCCTGATTGTATGCCTCATATTTCTGACATTCATTCATGTTTTGACAACCTTGAAGCGTCTCTCTCATTGTGTCTTTGAATCCACCATTGCTAGCGTCTCTGTTTCCTCCTCTGGATGTTCTCTCTAGATAGTCTCCCTCTCTGTGTCATGTATGGTATTGCATGCTTCTTTCACATTTTATCTCCTCCTCCATGGCTGTGTTCTGGAAAACCCTCCATTCTGCCTCCCAGTTTCCTAATTCTCTCTTACGAATTTCCTCTCAGGTGCTGGGTTTTAAAAATTCAGTAACTATATTTTTGTTTTATTTCTAAAGGCTGGTGGTTGATTCTTCGTCAAGCCTACATTGTTTTTTAACGTTTTGTCTTTTGGTTATGATTTTGAATGACGTTTGTCTAAGGAGTTCAGATATCCTCATAGGGTTTTGTTTCAGCTGGCTTCTGGAATTTGGGGCAGGCTAATCTTATTTACTCTGTACACAGACTCAAGCATGCATCCTCCAGGTTGGCTTTGCCGGTGTTTCCTCTGACGTTTCTTTGTGTGAGAAGGAGTGTGTGCCCGCCCTTGCAATGTCCGTCCTGATGAACCTGCTTGTTCCTCTCAGGTAGCCTCCAGGATACCCCTCCTTGGGATTTTTAACTCCCCAGTATATGGTGTTCCAGCACCAGACAGATACAAAGAAGCTTAGATTCCAGACCCACGCTGGGTTACGGGAACTGTGTGTTTATTGCCCAAGACAGTCCTTCCCCTCGAGGAACCAGGGAAAGAGTCCTGTCCTTGTCATTCTCCCTGTTCTGGTGGTGGATCCTTCCAGTTTGCATTTCCACATGCCTGTGGCCCTTTCAGAGTTCTGACTTTATGTGGACAACTTGGTTTCGTCTCCCCATCTCTGCACAGACGCAGAGCCTCCAGCCATATCAATGAGTAGATGTTAGGTTTGCCTGGGCACATTTGTGTTATGTTCTGGTCCTACACAACCCAACCATAACTGCTGGTGCTGATGGTGACTGCCTGCCACAGCTGTTCTTTGGGGACCCAGCTGTCCCCTTAGGGCATACCTATACAGTAATTTTTCATCTCTGGCGCTCACCTGGTTACATTGAAGCTTAGTGCAGGAAGAAGAGGTTGTGGGATGCGGTAAGTAATGAGAAAGTGGCATTATATCTTTGAGACAGGAGAACAGTTTAATTTTCTCCTGTCAAACATCTAGGTGTTTTAATAATCCCAGCCTTTTAAAGCCTCAGACTTTTAAGTTTCCTTACATCTCTGACATGATTTCTCTTTGCAATTCCACCCACTCTGTGTGAGAATAATAAGGTGTCGATGCTCTATTCTTCTCCTGTGCTTTTTTATCCTGAGAACTCTAAGCACTTTATAGACACTGCCCTTTATCCTCACAATACCTCTGCATACTGGGGTAGATCTTTGGCTAGTAGGAGTCTGCATTATGGACAGAGAAGACCAGTCAGCTGAGATACAATGAGTCTGAACCCAGAAGGCTAGACCATGTCCCCCCACCCAAAAAAAAGGTCACGTTCAGTGAAGGAAAAAGAAGGGGCTTTGCTCTCTCTCCCAGCACAAGAATCTGTTCCTGGTTCAAAATAGCATATAGTGGAAGCAAAGTGCTCTCCCAGATAGTCCACCGGGAAGAGAACTTACGTGGCAGGGTCTTTCTTGTGGATACTCCCTGTCTCAGGTCCTAGAGGAGGTGGCTTTCGGGACTATCTGGAGAGGGGTCGCAGAACTCCCTTGGATCCTCTCAGCACAAAGGGTGCTTGTGTCTCAGGATTCCCCCATTACTGATTAAGGTAGGTGGGTAGGTGGGGATGTAGTCATGCACCACTTCTGGACCAACACAGGTTCCATGATGGACAACTGGCATGCCAGTGAGCAGTCGCTGGGTACCAGGGCCCAAGAGCCAGGCAGCTGTCCAGCTCTTGTGATGAGACATTGTCTGTCGCAGGATGGAGGCAGGAGAAGCCAGCTGCACGCAGTAGATACAGAGACCCATCAACAGGAATGAAGCCCGTGCCAAGGAAGTTCTTCTAAGTGAGCCAGGGCTTTGGGCAGGAGGAGATTCTGCAACTACTTTTTCTCCAGGGGAAACTTAAATTTTAGGCTGAACCCCACCAGGCAGAGCAGTGTCTGCTTGTCCAACCCCCATCCAATTTGCCTCTCCTGGAAACCTGCAGAGGCTCAAGATTAGAACACCAGCAAGTGTGTGCTCTGGACACTGTTCCTGTCAGAGCTGAGCTGGCCCTGAATGGAGGGGGGTTGTCAGGCTAGGGCTACAGCTCAGTGGTGACTCTGCTTAGCATCAACAAGGTCCTGGGAACCATCCCCAGGAGAAACAAGGGCACCAGAAGTCATTAGACGGTATCATTAGCTGGGCTTGGCATAGGGCCAGTACTTCTTGGATAGGTTTGTGTCATGGGTCACCTGGATCAGACCATGTACTGTCACGGTGCTTAGACTCTTGGGGTCGGAGAAGGGCATGTCCACATGACACTGATGCTCTTGAAAGTGGGCTCTGCTCATCTTCAGAGCTGGACACCTGCCTCAAGGCCTGCCTGACCTCCGAGGGTGCGTTGGCTTACACCTTACAGGAATCTGCAAGGGAATGGGAGATTGCTGGTTATCTATCATGTGAGGTCAGCCTAAACCACAGCAATCCCTTAGTGTGAAGTAAGACAAGGGATGGGAAGCTATTGTCAGGACCCAAGGTGAGGTCACTGGCTTCCAATGAGCAAGCTAGCTTCCCCCAAGCCTCCTGATAGTTGAAACAAGAAAACAAAGGTAACCAGTTGGTTCATTCCCAGTGAAGGTCACTTGCTTTGTGCTCCAGGCCACGGCAGGGATTGTGGTGTGGTAATTACTTTAAAAAAAGAAACACTAGTATTCCCTAACAGAGACAAATCATAAAAATTAATTTTATGTTTCACAGAGAAGGATGGGGACAAGATGGGGGTGTCCTTAGTGATAATTTTTCCTCAGATGCAGAGGCTACTCCACACAGCCACTTCTTGCCTTGGTTCTCCACAGCAGTTAGAGACAGGAAATGTTGAGACTTCTGCTAGCACCATTTGAACAGAGAAACAGTGGTGACTCCCTCTCCATGGGCTCCCACGGTGTTCCACCCATGCTCAGGGTCCTGATGTCTTATAATCTACATCCTCTAAATGGCCTTGGGCCAGCAGCTCACCTACAGCTCCTCAGTGAAAACAGTAGAAAAGGGCTTAGACTTGAAGCCCCCAGCTTAGGAGGCAGAATACTAACTGTTCCTCAGTGTCCTCTGGACCAGGAACACGCGGATGGAGCTTAGAGAAAGAGCTCCAAGGCACACTCAAGTTGGGATCCCAATGGGGTGAGTGTTTTCTCACCTCTTTATAGACCATAAGCTATGGCCTCATGGCTGGATTATGTTGTTCACGAGGATAGCTCCTTCATGACCCAATCGCTTCTCAGATGAACTGTCAGCTGGGTACCAAGCCTCCAGCACATGGCTCCTCTGAGGGACGCCAGCCTGAAACCATCTCTGTCTTCAGTTCTCACACAGCTGTCCACTCCCCACGGAGGCTGCCAGGCCTGCCCCTTCCTGACCCGCCTCTGTAACCTCAGCAGCTCAACCGTGAGCTCACCTCTCATCCTGGCTTGTGGATGTCTCTCATTTTTGCCTTTCATGCCCTCTGCTCTGTCACCGGAGTGATGAGGGTGGTAGGTCAGCAACTCTGGGGCATGGCAGTGGCCTGTGGCCTGTGGCCTGTGGCCTGCCGCTACGGTATTACCATCTCTTTCTGTTGCATTTGTGGATTTGTGCTGTAGATGGAGATGACACGGAAAATGTTCTAGGATCAAATGACATGATATACATATATATTTAATATATTAACATTTATTAATATATTATAACATCATCAATGCTATCATTTATTATAATATAATATATCATCAATATATTATTTATTATGAACATATAATCATATATATATTAATGTGGGGAACTGGGAGTGAGGTATGATGTCAGAGGAAATATTACTTTTGGACTGAACTCTAGAGAATAAGACTGTTTCCGTAAGAACAGCAGGTGCCAAACTGGCTCTTCATTCCCTGGGGCTCCTAATTCTCCACCTGATTTTGATACTCAGTGCTGAGTTTGAGGCGTTTGTCTGTTCCATCAACACCTTTTAACTGAGCGGCAGCTTCTAGTAACCACTTTCAGGAAGGACACGCAGCTGTGTGGCTATGACCTGCGTGGACATCTTTCAGTTGCGTTCGAAAGACAACTTGGCTGTGCAGACTGTTCTTTCAATCTGATATAAATGATTCTGTTATCTCCGGCTGCGTCATGATAGCCGGGAGCCTGCAGTCAGTCTGATCCTGTCCTTTAAAATAACTAGGTCATGTCTTTTCCTCCTTGCACCCTGCAGTTGCTGTGGTTATTCGATAGCAAAGATATTCAAAGGCTTTCCATACTCTGTCATTTGCCATACTAGGCTTCACCAAGGAGATG
>CABHPH010147429.1:0-10069 GCA_902168325.1 Peromyscus nudipes
TGATCACTGTGTGACACCATTAACCCAGAACACAAGCTGTTCGTACCTTACATCTCTCCTGGAGCTGTATGAAACTACTCTGTCCCTTCTCCACCATTTGCCCCACAGACTATGTTGGCTTGAATCTTTTGATAATCTTCATCCCACCCTCCACGCTCTTACAGACTCTACCTTAATTACTCTGATCTCATAGCGACTGAATAAGTTGTAAAATGCATTATTGTATAAGGGCATGGGAGGGTCAATGAACTGCTGTGATGTAAAAGAAGAATCTAGCACTCATCAAATAAAATTTAAGGTATTAATGGCTTCTCTGAAATGCAGTCCTCTACTGGAGATTCCTCCCTTCTTCCTTCTTCCTTCCTCCTTTCTTCTTCCTCCTCCCTCCTTCCTCCCTCCATCCTTCCTCCTCTCTCTTTCCTCCCTCCTCCTTCCTCCTCTCTCTTTCCTCTCTCCTTCTTCCTCCCTCCCTTTCTTCCTCCCTTCCTTTCTTCTTTCTTTTTTGCCCTTTTCTCTTTTTTTGCTTTCTTTTTCTCCTTTCATACAACATACATACATGTCCGATTCCACACTGTTCTTGGGGCCATACGTAGCAAAGACATGGTTGTTAGCCCCAGGAAACTCTCAGTCCAGTGGGGTAGGTGCCAGCACAAAAGCACAGTTGCACCTGAGCATTGAACATACACCAAGAAGAGAATCTAATACCTTCTAAGAAGCCTAGGAACTCTCACTAGCAATGTGCTGAGAGCTGAACTGCCAGCTATGAGCTGTGTCCAGTCGTAGGCTCCCCACAGAGGGCTGTCAGGGCAATAGCCAGGAGGCACCTTCAGGGCCCTGTCACTTAGAACACCATCTACAGAACATGAAGTAGAGTCCCTGCAGGCATTCTTAAGAATCAGAAACCTCACTCCCAAATCACTGAATGACATTTTCTGCTGTTAAAACCTGGCAACCCTGGGCCTGGTGGCACACATCTACAGTCCCAGCATTCAAGAAGCTGAAGTGTAAAGATTGTAAGTCTGAGACCAGCTAGAGCTACAGAGTCTGCAGAGCTAGATCGATCTTGTCTACAAAATGTCAGGACCTGAGAGGTAGCTCGGGAGTAGAGATTTAGTGTTTGTAATGTCCTGGGTTCAACCCCAGCACCACAAATGTGGGGACAGAAGTAAACCAATGCCAAGGATTATCCTACTCATTGTAGTGTAAGAACAATGACGACATTTGGAGTCACAGATCTGCATCTACAGGCTTCAGATGGAGGAGGGTAGAAAAATAAGATAGGGTAACCAGAGCTGCAGATGCGTAACGATACACTCTCCTTGAGTTCCGAAAAATCGTTTAAAGAAAACCAGAATCCTAACCAACCATTAAAATAATATCAGAGTGTGTTTTACAGGGCACCATGTAAGAAAAATACATGTTCAGATTGCAAAACCAGCTATTTGTGTGTGTATATGTATAATTTAATTTACCCTTATTTGTAAGAAAAGGTGGTGGTTGTGTGTGTGTGTGTGTGTGTGTGTGTGTGTGTGTGTGTGTGTGTGTGCTTGTAGAGAATTGTTTCTTGGAGAGTAACCTCAAAATGTGAGTGATAGCTATCACTATGCAGTGGGTATTTGTGTAATTTGGGGACATCGGGGATTTCTGATTCCTGAAATAAGTCTGTAAGTCTGTGTAATTTCTCTTAAAACAAGACAACTTCCTCTTCTTTAAAGAAAATAGTCAAACCCGACAGGAATTCTAATCCAGTGACCCAAAGCTGTGAGGGCAACAGGGTTTCACCTCAGGGTTGGAGGTGGTGGCACAGCCTGGAGCTGTTTGCAGGGTGCCAGACCTTGGTGTGGGCAAACATCTCAATAGCAAGTCAACCAACAGAGAGCAGGGACTGGGGGTGAGGCCTCCCTGGGCCTGATGGCACTAGGTTAGGACATCAGAGACCCAGCTGTGAAAACCTAAGACACAGGAGAGAAAAGAAAGCAAAAGCAGATGGTCCTCACAAGAGGGCTGGTGTGGGCCAAGTCCAAAGCAGGGCCTGTGAACCTGAGTCCCCGGCAGAGGCCTCTCTTCTGTGTCAGAGACGGAAGGTTCTAAGAACCAGAAGTTCCATCAGAGCCTTTTGTGATCCAAAGTGAGACTCAGGGGCCAAACAAATAACATGTTCTTACCATATGTATGAACTATTTTGAAAAAAAAAAAGGTCTCCAAACCTGGGATCCTTCAAATTTTCATACTTTATTTGTAAAATCATAACATGCTGTCTTGCAACTGAGAGATTATATTTCCCCCATTATGCTTCTAAAGTCAATATAATTGAAGGAGTTTTCTCCAATCCAGTTTTTGGAATCTGTGCCCCCTATTCTATACCCCAGACAGCACTATCATCCTGCGCCATGCAGTTGTTTGGTAAATGTCATTATGAATAAATAATGATATATGGGACGCTACTCTTTTACATAAAATTATATGTATAATGCAGCTGATCCTGGGGATGGAAAAACTTTTCACTGGTCCTATATCATAGTCTGTAAACCATGAACATTGAATTAACCCAATAAAAGTGACAATTTTGACCCTGGGCTATACCCATTACTTTAAGGTTACAGCTTGCAAGCCAGCTCAAATTGTTCTCCGTGTGGTACTTTACTGAAATACTTATCATCTGGAAACCGTATGTAGTGCATATTCTTAATAAATAATAACACATTTTATTTTGGTTTACTGAAAATTAACAGGGCATTTGGGAAATTGCTGTTATTGTGGGAGCCTGTTTCCCATTTACCTTGGCAACACAATAGCTGGCTAAGTGGAAAGCGAGAGAGCCAATAGCTGTGGAGGGTGGATGTGTTTCCCTCTGCTGTTGGTATTCAGAGAAAGCCGTGCAGCTGGTAACATTAATGGCATCCCATAGACTCAGAAAAGATGAAAGAAGTAAAATGAAGTTCTAATGGGCTTAGCCATACAGAATTGCCATTCTGCGTGGATTCATTTTGCATTCAAACACAGTAAATCCACTCCTTCCCAATGATATAACTGTATTCCAATCTGTAGTCCTCACAGCCTGTGCTGCTTCAAGACTTTTTTTTTTAAGTTTGTCAAGACAGGGTTTCTCTGGCTGTCCTGGAACTCACTCTGTAGACCAGGCTGGCCTCAAACATGGTGCCTAAGGCAGCTTTGTGAACATGCTGACCTCACAGGGCTTCTGGTGGCTACTCCTAAATTGACAGATTTTCTTTTCTTTTCACTTGGGACCATTTGCTCATAGTCCTGGTTCCCTGCCATTCCTTAGAAGTTTCTCCTTCTTCCCCCAAATGCAACACCCTGTGCTCAGGCTCCAGGGACTGATTTTAATTGGAGACAAGTGTAACGCTGCAGCGGGAAAGAAGGATCCTGCATGATGGGATTTAGGGATGAGTGGAAGGTAGTTTGGGAAAAGAAACAAAAGCAGATCTAGTTGTCTTGGTTTCGTGTGTTCTCTATGTTCCCTCCCTTGTTGGCTCTGGTGTAGCATTAGGGAGGAAGTGAGAGCCGGGCTTCAAACCTGCAATGGCTTCGCAGCCTGTGGGGCCGGGGTCTGTTGAAGGACCTTCTCATCCTTTGTGTGCCAGGCCTGCCAGGCCTGCCAGGCTTGGGCATCCTCTTTCCGTCGCTGCGTGTCAGGGGAGTTCATCTGTATCCTAAGAGGAGGGCACTTAAGGCGTTTGCCATCCAGGTCTCTGCTCCTGTTGACTCTTCTTTCCATTTGAGTGTTAAACAGAGACCTCCATTCCATCACTCATTCCGACCACTTCTTCGGGTGTGTGGGGATTCAAGCTGGGAAGTCAGATAATTATTCTTATCTAATGATGCATTTTATATTTCCTGGATTTGGGATTACTTGCCTCTTGCTTATTTAATCCCCACTCCTTTCCACATGGATGATTCTGGAGCATTAATGGCTCAACCACGTATTTGAACACCCAAGTTGAAAACCAAAGTGAACTTCACCTTGCCTTTCCTCCTCCCTTCCACCCTCACCAATATGCCTCCAAACTCACCCTGAAAATGTGTTACCCTGTCACCCATCATGGCTGTACCAGTTAAATTCCTCCCACTTAGGTTAATTATTCTACCCTCAGCCTCTCCCCCTCCAATGCATCAAATGATGTCACTAAAACAATTGTTCTAGGTGGCAAAAGTGCCGTAACCTAGATATTCCTAGGATCAATAAGGAGATTTCTATTTTCTGCAGGATTAGATCCACACTTCAAAGCAGTCCAGCAAGATGGCAAAAGCCAAGGCTCTGGAGCCAAACTGTCTGAGTTAATTCTCATCTGTGCCAATCATCAGCAGTATAAACTGGTCCTGAACCTCATCTTCTCTAACTATACAACATTGCAGGGTAATGATGAGATAACCATAGGAAATGAGTAGTGAGTGAGGTAACAGTAAATGGGACAGAGCAATGGCTTGCGTGCTGCAGAGCACACCTTTTCTGTATAAATGAAACACCCCGTGTGCAGCATTGAACACTTGCAGGTCTTCTGCCTCATCTCCCATCACTCTGACCTTCACCTTGCACCCTGCACATCAGTCCACTTGCCAGGTAGGTTTTTATATGTGTTTCTTCCATCCCAAATATTCTTTCTATTGCTATCTCTTTGTTATTTCTCCACCTAGCAAAATTCTACTCAACTACTTGTTTATCACACATATCTTTAGCATATGTCCTGTTGTTACATATTTTAATCATTACCACAAAGTTTAAGAACTGTGACAAGTAAGGACTTCTCTGTGACCATGTAAGCTCACCTTATCTAGAATAGTATATAGGCATTCATTAAATTTTGAAGAAGTGATTGCTTTTCCACTGAAATGAAGAAAGGTAGAGATATATAATTAGAGCCCACTCTTTTTTCTATCAGTCGGAGCAGTAAACAGTCTTCGCAGAATCAATGCAGTTCTTATTACAGCCCTGCGTTGTGTGTGCTGTTATTATCCCCATCTTACAGTTAAAGGCATAGAGGTAAGCCCGAGGTTGAAAAGTATGCATGTAACTACCTCCTGTTGTTCATAAATCTGCTGTCTCCTTCCCCAAACACCATCCAACAGAGACTCACAGAGGGGTTCCTTGAAGGATCAAGGAAAGATCTTTCTCAGGCATACAATTATCTGGGAGGCAAAGTGGGAGCCCCATAGGCTGCCAACTTCTCAAGGTGCCACCGCCCCGGTCTAGAATTATGAAGAAGATGGAGAAAAGAGGAGAAAACTGCAGTTGAGCCCCTGTGCTCTCCACACTCTTCAAAATCAATGCAAAGCAGTTATTATTTAGTCTAGCTAGCCCTCCAAGCATCCTGGCTTAAGAATGAAAGTTAATTAATTAGACTGTCCATTCTTGGCAATTTTAAAACTTAGCCTTAACGCTATTTTGTAACACACCCATTTGGTTTGGCTAAGTAAGAGACTTGTTTCAAAGAAAATGTTTTATGCATGTTTGAAACAAAGGCATTAAGGAATGTCGGAGAGAGAATGGAACCTCTTGAAGGTATAAGAAGCAAAGGAAATATAACTTCCCATTAAGAAAAGAGCAAAATGTTTCCATTTGTATTGTGCAGATGCATAAAACCCCTTCTGAAGTCACAGTACCTACAAATGACCTGGTGTTCTGAGATTTATGTTCAGCACCTGAGGAAGGCAACTTGAATCAGCTGGACAATTTTTTTCCGTGCCTTAGAGAGGCAAAAGGAAATCTGGAACCCCAGAGGAAAAACTGGAAGTTTCATGTTAATCTTAATTTAATTTTAAGTACCTAATCACATTTGAAACTGAAGAAGCCACAAACACAAGAAAAACACAACTTTCTAAAACTGAATCTTTGTTTGACAGGCTTTGACTTATCGATTTTTCTTTGGTTTTTTGGCCATGTGGGGAGGATATGAACAAGGTTTTACCCCCACCAATTTGGAAGCAGCTACAAGAAGCTACTTAATTTATGGCTGTAAAGAACAAGACCATTTTTCACACAAAAGAATTAAAACTAAGTCAGTAGGAAAAAGGCGTGAGAGATGGAGAGGTTGTCTAAATATTTCTCTGATGAATGACAAACCCACCTTGAAACAATTTTCCCATTTCTCTCTTATTTAACAATGTCCTCCATTTTTATATTTAAGGTATATTCTGTTTCCAAAATTCCACGTTCTCTAGTCACCTTCTACATTAGCATGCCAAATATTAGAGATGGAGTTAACATATCTGTGGTAATTTACTCTTCTCTGCAGTCAGAGGGCAAACATGCCTCTTGCCTTTCCCACAGACCCCTGGAGCAGGCTCTGATTTAATTGTCCCTGAAGAGTTCCCACTGATAACCAGAGAAATCCATGGGTAGGAGGGGTGTACATAAAATCCATGGTGAAGATCAGAGAGGAAAGTTCAACTCAGGGCCTGTTGGGCGTTCTGGAGTGAGAAAGTAAAATAAGCAATAGATCCCCAATAATTGAGGAAATGCTATGACTCTTCAAACTTCAGGGGTTTCACATTTAAAAGGGGGTGTATCTACATCCAATGGGCTCTGTGGTGGATGAAGCACAGCCAAGAAGCAACTATGGGAATATAGTCCACAAGAAAAAGAAAACAGAAATAACCAAAGGAAACCTTAGAAACGTCTGATTCAGTTCCAGAAAGTCACTCTTGTGAAACTCACAGGGCGGTGAGACTGGTTCTTGTGCTTGGCTTGGGTTGGCTCTGTTAAATTGGGGTGGGAGCGGGGAGGAACTAATTGCATAAACTATACCAAGTGTCTGGCAGCCTACATGATTTTCCCCTTGTCCTTCCCACACCCAGCCCTTCCTTCAGCCACAGTTTCAAATCTCAGCCTCCTCTGATCTCCCTGTAGTGCGTCTCTTGAGTGAAGAGTGACAACCACTCTGGGGGCATGACTTCTTGCCAACAAATCCCAGTCTTCACCATAATTGATCACCTTCCCATCAACACTTTCAGTCTTTGGCAAAGAATGCCAGAGGTGTGGCTCTGAGCCCTGTCAGAGGAGCATAATTGCTAACACCTACTGGACGTCCACACCCCCAACAAGCTACATTCTCTAGCGGGTCATTTATCAGTTGCAAACATTTCTATAACCCACAGCAGAGAAAGGCATCTCTAAGTAAGTGACTCGGTTATGCACATCTTTCAACACTTTTTGTTTTGAGTCTTCTGCTTGGGTTGTGTGGATGTGACTTTTGATGGCTTTCTAACCACGGACGCCTAATAATGTAGGCACTTTCTTCCTCGCCGGCTGCAGAAAGTGCAATTACAAAGCATGCCTAAGGGACAGGTCTTCCTGGGCTTGTAAAAATAACCATTTCTCCGTCAAACCATCTTTTTCACATATTTCACCCAGCCCTAGAAAGCAGTGGTAAGGGGGGCCTTGAACAGAAGGGCCTGGGGGACTTTTCTGCACTGTGGAGATTCTACACCCTAAAAGTTGTCCCCTCTCCAACACTCCAGTTAGTTCCTTTCCTTTCTTTAGAATTCTCCAGAACTTCAAAGCCAAGTGCTCACTCTGGACGTATTCTCAGAAGCCTGTGTCAAGTGGCCTGCTCCTATTCTCCCCACAGACAGTTAAGCTCAGCTACCTCAGACTTGCTCTCTGATAGCAGGTTAGCCTAGGTCTCTTCTGCCTTTGGGCCCTCTACCAGATTGAGCAGACATTTCTGACTACCAGCTGCTGTTATCTTTGAATCTCCCTTGAAGAACTGTGCCCAGATGAGCCAGGCTCCTTGTCCATATGCCCTATTGATACACTTTCCCTTCTTACTCTGGGAATCTCTTAAAGGCAGGCACTGTATCCATGCTGTTCAATGTGGTTTGTTGTCACTTAGCACAGTGCACGGGCATATTATAAACCAAGCACCTGGTTTCTAGACTTGCTATAAAAATGGCACAGTTTGGATGATCTAAACAAAATGAATTTATTTTTCTTTAATTGTAGATGTAACCAACCATCTTATTAAATAAGAAACACAGAGCCAATGTAAAGATGAAAGCCCAAGAGGTCAGAGCTAAGAGCCTTACCGCCTGCCGCCAGCCAGCCTCTTCCGCCAAGAGACCTCTCCGAAAAGGGAGCTACTTCCTGTGTGTTTGCCTTATAAAGAGTTCTTGTTCTTCCTTCTCATTGGTTGTAAACCCAACCACATGACCGCCTCGTCACTGCCTGTCTGTGGTCACTCCAGGTCTTCTATGGTTGGTATTGAGATTAAAGGCGTGTGTCTCCAATGCTGGCTGTATCCTTGAACACACAGAGGTCTACCTAGTTCTGCTTACCAAGTGCTGGGATTAAAGGCGTGCACCACCACCGCCCTGGCTTTCCCTATGGCTTGCTAATAGCTCTGACCCCTAGGCAACTTTATTTATTAACATACAAATAAAATCACATTTCAGCACAAATAAAATACCACTATATTTAGTCCTGAAGGCCCAAAGTCTAAGACCAAGGTGCCATCGGATTAGTTTCTGATCTGGCCTTTCTCTGTGATTGGTCCTTGTAGTGTCCTCACTTCTGTGTGTACATGGGAGAGGCATGGGGGGGTGGCGCTCACTCACATCTCTTTCTGTGACACTACTGATTCATAACAGTCTCACACTGCATGCTTGGGTATTGAGTAATAAAGAAGCAAATGTTCAAATTTCCCCATGTCTTTTTTCCTAGAGAAGAGCTTGTTGGCTCATGAAAGAATGAAACATGGATTTCTATTTCCCCAGTATCCATCACAATATCTGGTACCTAATATGTTTCCAATACATACTTGCTAGGTTGAGTTCAACCTTCAAGATAAAGATGATCTATAAGAATAAAGTTAGATGTGAGCATGTATTTGTGTGTGATTGTGTGTGAGCATATGGTTTTTATGTGTATGTGTTTGTGTGTGAGTGTATGTGTGAGTTTACATGTTTATTATGCAAGTGCATGCATTTGTGTGTGAATATGTGTTTGTGTTGTGTGTATGTGAGTGTATGTGTCTGTGTGGGTACATTTTCATTGCAAATAAAATGTAATTTAATGATTTCCTTATGGTTATACTGGAAGCCAGTTCTAACTTTGTGGGCAGATAGCTAACAAGCAAACACCAGCTTAAAAATCAATTAAAGAACAGAAGCAAATGAGTTGGTTGTGAATCCTGTGCTGTTGAATCCCTTTCCTCTCTATAATGGCGGTGCTTTCTGCAGTAAATTTATTCTGATAAAAGGAGACCAAGTTCTGTGACCCCAGCAAGAAAAGAATTAGTGATTTCTCTACCCGAGAGTTGACAAACAGCCCTCACATTTTGTTCCCCTGATCTCCAGCAGAGAAACAAATAGACTCTGAAAATAATGCTTTCCCCCATTTTTAAGAGGTTGGGAGACCTCAGAACCCCTGTAGAGTCAGGCCTCTCGATAATTCATCATTTTGTTTTTCTTCATAAGAACATGAGGTTCCTGTTGACCATCCATCCTCCTACTGACATACCAGTCACACTGTTCATTCACCCAGCAGTGCCCACTCAATAGCACAGTCAGTTCCTGTCTCCAGAGGCCTTCTCCTGGTGGCCGCAGTCCCACCACATGCAGCAGCCATCAACCTTTACCAGGCATCTCAGGGGTCTTCTCAAGGTGTTATTTGTTTTGTTTTGTTTTGTTTTGTTTTGTTTTGTTTTGTCTCCAGTAATAACCTGAAAGGTGGGTATGCATCAGGAGAAGTATCTATAAGAATCATTGAGGTCTCAGATCTACATGACTGAGTCTCTTGGCAAGAACAACAAGTGTTTAGCTATGGGTATGTATGCACATTTGCAGACACTCTACTCCATAACCCCAAAGCCACTGAAATAGTACCTTGGACCTTAGTCAAGAATCTGTAAGGCACACAATCATAAGCCTATTAAGCTGCACTTCACATCTCTCAGCCTTCCCTCCAATGCCTACTCTAGCTGTGAAAGAGTTTTGTGAGAACTTCTCTGCTATGGGATGGTCTGTATGTCAAACATGTTGCTTATTGGTCAATGAATAAAACACTGATTGGCCAGTGGTCAGGCAGGAAGAAGTATAGGCAGGACAAGGA
>CABHPH010147430.1:0-17042 GCA_902168325.1 Peromyscus nudipes
CAGGGCAAACACCTAATCCTCAGACACCTGGGGATTTGGTTTCAAAGGGCTTAGATGGCTCTTTTCTCACTGCAACTTCTCACACATCTCTCTCTCTTTGCCTACTGCCACTCCCTACACGAAACTTTTCATGGCAGTGTCTCAAAGCTTGGGTATATCAACATGTTATGGTCTAAAAATTGAGGGAATGAAGTCTCAGTCTCCTCACTAGAGGTTGGACTAAGCCAAACAGATGGCTGCAACAGTGCTGAATGCACAGAGGGGGAAAAATGCATGACTTTTAAATGTTGCATCTTTCTTCTTTCAAGAAAAAGTAGCACATAGATGATACCACCATACAGGGTCCTGATTTTGGATGGACCTGGCCCTATTGGAACAGAGCAGCAGCAGATGCTGTGTGAAGTTGGTTTGGGGAACTAGGAATCACCTTCCTTTTCCTTCCATAGTTAAATGCTTGGCTGGGTAGGCGGTTCCTTTACAACACCTTTTCGATATTTCCAAAGAAGAGCAAGTGTCTTCTCTCTAATGGCCCTAACCTCCCTTATAATTACTGCCTCTGTTTCAGCACATACTGCCCTCTGAAACTATCTAGTGCTGTTTTTCTTTCCAAACGACACAGGTTGCATTAACTCCCCGCCCCCCCGTTGTTGCTCTTTTACTCTATGGACCTGCAGGAGTCATCAAATCATATGTTTTGTTAAGACAGTCCATTCCTCTTTAATTCAGCCTTACTCATTATCACTGGACATGGGCATTATACAGAGAGATAATATGCCAAAATATTACACAGACAACCTGTCTTAGTGGCTTTTCTGTTGCTGTGAGGAAATATTATGACCAAGGTGACTCACACTGGAAGTTTTCTAATTTGGGGCTTGATTACAGAGGAATAGGCAGCATCATGGTGGGAAGGCATGGCACTCAGTCACACATACTGATACAGAGGCAGGAGACTGAGAGAAACACTTGGTTTGGTCTGGGCTCTTGAAACTTCAAATCCCACCTACAGTGACACACCTTAACAAACAAGGACACACCTCCTACTGCTACACCAAACATTTGAATATTAGAGCCTGAGGGTGGAGAGCACAATGTAAACCATGAAAGGAATGTAACCTAAGTAGAAAGAGCAGTATAGGAAAAGACAGAGAGTGAAAAATATTGGGTGAGAGAGAGAAGTGAGAGAGAGAGAGAGAGAGAGAGAGAGAGAGAGAGAGAGAGAGAGAGAGAGAGAGAAAACAGACCAAAGGAAGCAAATATTTCCCAGAATTAGGGTGGATCCAGTCCCTCTGGCTGGGCAATATACTTCCTTAATATAACCCCTCTATTATGAGCAATCTACATGAGTCTATTAAATGCATAACAATTTATTAAGATATAAATTTAGAAAATACACTCACGATTATAGATTACCGCCTCCTTTGGGCCATATATTCCAAGGTCATGGGCAGAGCAAATACCATTGCAACCCTCCCTATCCCATCTAAGAGGAAATTAAACAATGTGACACCTCCAAGCTTAGGTTTCAGTCTCTATCATTTCTCTGAGTGCGTGGTATTATCCATTGTTTTCCTCACTACATAGTTCCCTCAGGAAACCTTGAAATCTTGGACTAGATATGGTGGAAGCAAAGAAGGCAGCCTCTTGGTGTGGGTAAGTGTGACTGTGGCAGATGATGCCATCTGGAAGCTGCATTAACTGTGTAGAAGTACCTCACAAGGCTACTAAGGTATTAATTTTCATTTAACTATTCTAAGAAGTTTGAATCCAAAGGTGTGATGATTTATTTGATAATAGATTGCTGCAGGCTCATGATAGGCAGCACAGGTTGCCTGATAACTTTGTGGCACATTTTAAAAGGTTCAGCTTCTTCTATGGCACAAGAGCAGTACAGCCCCAAACTCTCTCAAAAGGAGAATAGTTGTCTGCAGATGAAGGTAGAACCTTGCTCTGAAATCTCAAAAGTGTCTTCCGTGAGTCACCTATAGGGGACACCAAAAGGCTCCAAACAGCATCCCAATCTGCATGTCAAGTACCATCCAGTCTGCTGGATCATGGTTTAAGTGTTAGCACAGTAGCCTGAACCTTCTCCTGTTCCAGGCCACACACGATAGCAGCTTTCCATGTCACTTGGTGTATGTACCAGAAAAACCAACCCAAGTGAGGGATGTGCTGTCTCCAGAATCCAAACAGGCCTAATAAAAGTTGTGCTTCTTTCTTGGTGCTGGGAGGGACCAGGTGTGATAACTTACCCTTCACCTTAGATGGAATATCTCTATATGTCCCACATCACTGAACTCCTAAGAATTTCATTGAGGTAGAAGGTTCTTGAATTTTGATTGGATTTATGTCCCATCCTCTGATTCACATATGTGTTACCAATGAGTTTCATGTGGTTACTCCCTCCTGCTCGCTTGGTCCTTTCAATATATCATCATCAATACAGTGCAACAATGTGATATTTTATGGAAGAGAAACATGATCAAGAGCCCTTCTACCTAAGTTATGACATAAGGCTATAGAGGTAGCATATTGCTGAAGTAAAACTGTAAAGCTATCCTGCTGGCCTTGACAACTGAAAGCAAATTGCTTCTGTTGGTCATTATGGACAGACATTGAGAAAAAGGCATTAGCCAGATCAATAGCTGCATACCATGTCACAGGAGATGTGTTAATTTGCTCAAGTAAAGACACCACATTTGGTACAGCAGATGCATTGATGTCCCTGTTAGTATTCTGACCCACCCAGGGTCCCGACTCCATCATACGTTTCCATTAAGAAAAAAAAAGTTCCTCACCCTTCACTCTCTCTCTCCCTCTCTCTCGCCTGAGGTAGCGCACACCTCTCTTTCTCTCTCTCTCCCTCTCTCTCTTTCTCTCTCTCTCTGTGTCTGTCTGTCTCTGTCTCTGCCTCTGTCTCTGTCTCTGTCTCTTTCTCTCTCTCTGTGTCTCTTTCTGTGTCTATCTGTCTGTCTGTCTGTCTCTCTCTCTTTCTCTCTCTCTCTCTCCTCTCTTCCTTTAATAATAAAACTTGCCACATGGACATTGCGTCTGCCATGTTAGTAACTTTCTACTGTGACATGCTACCATCCGCTGCACCAGTATGGTGTATCTCACTCACCGTGCGGGGCCTTGGTCCAAACCCACCAAGGCCTCTCGAGCACCATTTCACAACATGAACAGTCATTATGTGCTGCAGGCCACAGGACTAGCTCATAAGAACTCAGCTGGTTATGGCAAAGTCACTACCTGGAGGAATCAGGGAATTCCCCCAGAGGAAGCCAAATCCCAAGGAGTTTTTGGTGTTACTTGGCTTGTTATATATCAGCTGTATTCTGTTATGAAAATCATGTGTGCCTTCATAGTTTTCCCATTTGACTTTTATCTAGAAGGGCTAATAGTGTGGACTGATCACTCTCTGGACATACACATTCCAGGTATTTGGAGAACTGCCTCAGGAAAGGCTTTCTCTGGAATCAGATATCTCCCTTGGCCACTTTCAAGGACTAGCAGTAATAGCAGTCCACATGCAAGTCTCCTGATTTAAGACAAATTCCACAAGGAGACACCACCTAGGTCAGGTGGATGTTCAGTAATAGCTTTACACAATTTAGCTTAGACCCTCCTTTCTTACAGCCTTACTAACTTTATAGACCTCTAACTCCTTACCTAACCACTTCTAGGAATATTTAGATAACCTTCTGCTCTGACAGCTATGCTCAGCCAGAACCCCAGTTCAAGCCTCCCTGTAATTATCACCATTGGCAGCATCCGGCCAGGTCCATCCCCAGACAAAGGAAAGTACCTTATCAGAGATACCTCTGTACTCTCTAAGAACAGACTTAAGCATCCAGGCTACCCATTTGAGAAGGCCTGGCAGATGTGCCAATTAAGCTTTACTTCCTGCTTTCCCAAACCTTACCTCTAGTTCCAGATCTTCCTTTAACTATCACCAGAGGCATCTAGCTGTACACAGGTTGCCTAGCGACTGAGCATACTTTTTCCCACCCTGCAGAAAAACGGCAGATAGCTTGGACAGATAGGAGCCACAGGAAAAAAGAAGACAGTTTTATTTTCTCCCATTGACCTAGCAACTTTTAGATTCTTAACATTTTCTACTAATCACGTTTAAGATTATAGTTGAGCACATAAGAGCCCTCTTCTTAGATATTACCTGAATTTAGCCTTTAGTTAATTCATTTCCCCATTGGTCACTTCTCTTTGGGGTTGCAAATGATAATTAACGGTTATTGCCTCTCAATGTGATTCTTATCACCCCTCTGTTTGACCCTGGAGGCCTGGCTTTATATACCAGGACTTCCAGGGCATGGGCCGGAGAAGAGAAAAGAGAATGGAAGAACTAGATGAGTAAGAACTTGAGAGGAACAAACTGAGATGGGGAAGAACTAGATTGAAGGGCTAGAAGAGAGTACTAGAGGAACGAGATCGAAGATGGGGAAGAACAAGATGAGGAAGAACGAGATGAGGAGAGAGAAGGAGATGGGAGAGGAGATGATATGGGAAGGAACAAGATGGATGAGAACCTAGAAGGGGCAGAACTAGATGAAGGAATTAAGATAGAACCTAGAGGGGACCGCAGATAAGTGTAGAGAGAAATCAGGGTAGAAATGAGCTAAATACGAGAGCAGAATATAAGCTTGTACCTGACACAGACTAAAAAAGTATATGGACTAAGGAGTTTCGTGTACATAGATTTTCATCAAAGATTAATTATCAGCTGGTTGTAGATTCTTCCCAGACCCTGGGAGGGGACTACCGAGGGGCTGGACCCCCACAGTCCCCGATAATTGTGTGATTGAGTTTTTGATAGTCCACTGTCATTCTTCATGATGCACCTGTCATCTGCACTGACCAGAGTTAAAGGGATATGATGTGAACCACCACTCTGAATCTTTCAAGTCCTTCATGGTAGAACTGATTTCTGCAGTTCCTCCAGGGATGCAATGCTAGTTTTGATTCACTATTTTCCTTGGAAGACGCAACTCTAAAAGAGTCTATTTAGCCTTTCCAAACTTAATAGTCCTTAACTGGACAGGTCAGGGACCCATTGGGAGAATTCTGCCGACTTGTGTGTGTGTGTGTGTGTGTGTGTGTGTGTGTCTGTCTGTCTGTCTGTCTGTCTGTCTGTCTGTCTATGTGCACATGCTACTGTGCAAGCATGGGAGGGCAGAGGACACTTCCAGGAACCCATTTGTCCTTCTGCCATGGATACCAGGGACTGAACCTAGGTCCTTGGGCTTGGCTCACACATTTTTACTCTGAACTGTCTTGCTAACCCTTCTTTTTTGTTGTTTTGTTGTTGTTTGTTTGTTTTTCAAGACAGGGTTTCTCTGTGTAGTTTTGGTGCTTGTCCTGGATCTCATTCTGTAGCCCAGGTTGACCTCAAACTCAGAGAGATCCTCCTGGCTCTGCTTCCCAAGTGCTTGGATTAAAGGCGTGCGCCAACACTGCCCAGCTTGCTAACCCTTAATGGTTTTTGCTGAATAATGTTACGTCCATTGCAAATTTTCTCAAATTCCTGTGTTTGACAATATAGTTGTGTAAAATAATGAAGTGTATAACAATGAAACAGTATTTTCTATGTGAAATGGCAGTGACTACGAGGGGACATGGCAGTGAACATATTCACCAGATTCCGAGAGAAGCAGACATAGGACAGGTGGGGTGGCTTATCAGGCAAAGGCACTTGCCATGAAGCCTGATGACATGAGATTCATGTCCTGGCCTCATATGTTGAAGAAGAGAATCAGTTCCTGTGAACTGTGCCCTGATTACTCCATGTGCACTGTGGTGTGTGAAGGTGTGCACACACACATAACCCCCACTCACTCATAAAGTGACTCCTGCAAGTTGATAACTTGCACTGAGAGGCACATGTGCACCCAATACACAAATAAATTAGTATAATTTTAAAATAAGAAGGTAAGCGAACAGAAGCATTGTCGTCGTGTAAGCTGTAGTAGATCCACAGTGAGGTCAGACAGTAGAGAAAAGCTCTCAGGGGGACATCTGGTGGAGAAGGCATGAGGGCCTTGTACTCACAGAGACGCACTAAGAGAACCAGGAATGTTAACACACAGGGGTGTCTCCTCAATGGAGGAGATGAAATCAAACACCTGCATTCCATCCAGAAAGCTAAGAGTGGGTTTTGTTAATGACCTGGTGACCTTTTGGCTGTCTGTGGAAGTAGACCTCACCCAAATTCCTCAGAATGATTATCCCAGACTCTTCCCTCCCTAAGCCATTATTCGTCTTTAAGGGAGATGTCACATGTGTTCCATGGTCTCCTGACATCTATGTTATCTTGGTCAGAGACCACACTAGATTTTAGGTCGTTTAGCTATAGAACCCACTTTCATGGTCACGTGAACTTTATGAAAGGGTTTCTATGTAGTCACAGCCTAAGCTTTACACTGCACCTGGAATTCTACTGGTTGAACTAATTGTACCCTGGGAATCTTTTCCCAAATTGTACCATGTTTGAAATATGATGACTATTATCTGCCTGGCATTAGACACCCAGGAAGTCTGATGCAGGTTGACAAAGTCAATCTACACTAGGTTTCCATTCTTATCTCTTCTAGGATGGCAGCCCCATATTGACACCTGTAGGGTCCCCCACAGGCTAGAGCCTCCTTTCATAGGAGGTCTCTATGTAGGCCTATAAACAGTGATTCAGTATCACAGCATCTTGGTTGTTTAGATTTGATCTGACAGGACACCTCTGTGGGGCTCCTATCTAGATTGCTAGGGAGAAAGCATATCAATTTGCAGAAAAATAAGTTTTTTGTTCATTTGTTATTTGAGACATGGTCTCTCTACATTGCCGTGGCTATCCTGGATGTCACTGTGTAGAGTGGGATAGTCTAGAATTTACAGAGATACTCCTGCCTCTCCTTCAGAAGTGTTGGTATTAAAGGTATGGACTACTATGCCCAGCTGGAAAAAGAAGTTTTATGGTGTGAATTGTCTCTACTTTCTTTTTTATTTTTGTAAAATTATTATTTCATCTACATTCAACTTTTTTGCCTCTATACCGGTCTGTGTACCATGTTCATGCTCAGTAGCAGGGAGGCCTGATTGGGAGTCAAATACCCTGGAAATGGAATTACACCACAGTTGATAGCTGCCATGTCATCCTGGATATCAAACCTGGGTCCTCTGGAAGTGTAGCCTGTGCTCTTAACTGATGAGCTATTACTCCAGCCCAGCTTCTCCATTCTGGACAAGTTTTCCTGACCTAGGCAGCCTGGGTCACTAGGTGTCAGACTCCTATTGGTCATTAAAGAGAGGAATCTGTTAGATTGGAACCTCCAATGTTCTCCTGCATGGTCTAAGAAGCCCCATTCCTGTCTCTCCAAACCCCACCCACTCAGAGAATCTCCAAAGGGAAGGCCCCAAAGACTTCTGCATTCTTGGTGACTATGGCAGCTTTCTCCCCTGAAGTTGCCAGTCACCCAAGTCCCTGCCTAAAGTGTCCAACTTTTGACCATACTTGAGCACAAACTGAGCTTGTGTCAGACATGTCATCATCCCTCACCTACAACCTGTATAACCTGCCTGCTTTAGTTCAGGTGTGTGGCTTCTTCAGCCTCAATCTCTGGGACTAAAGAATCTGCCTGGGAGTTGATTTGCTCAACTAAGCCTGTTGTTATACTGGAAGTTGCAATAGTCGCCAAGAGCTTGGAACTGGGCTATTTGTTGCCTTCCCTTTGTTTGGAGATTCTCTGAGTGGGTGGGGACTGAAGAGACAGGAATGTGGTTTCTCAGACCATGCGGGGGAAAAAAAGTGGAGGTTCTAATCAAATATTCTGGCTTTTTTAGGTATATGGGCACTGGTTCAAATCTGGCTACTTCCTGATCACATGGGACAATGTGGGGAGAAGGAATGGGAAGTTGGTGAGTTCATGCTCAGCGGAAGGTAAGGGTGAAGACACATTCAGTTAACTGCCACCCTGAAGACCTCACAAATCTATTCCTAGAGGAAGTGGAAAAGGCAAGTTGCTTATTGAGGGTTAGATCAGTAGATGCTGTAAGGGAGAAAGAACAGTTGTGTGCTGGGCATGAAGCAGCTGGCCTCTCCAGCTCTGACTCCATTGTTGTAACAAATGTAAGGATGGGGCATTTATGAAGTGTAGGATGGGAGAGCAGACAGAACAAATAAAAAAGCAGATCTATTGCAGGTGGAGTGGGCAGGGAGAATCCCAGCATGGCCAGACCAAATGTCAGGAAAGCCTTGTGAATCTTTGACACCAATGAAAAGATTTTTTAAAAAGACAAAGTGGGTACTTTTCACAGGACCTGCCAAGGCATGCTACTAAGAGAACACATCATGCACAACAAAGTTAGTGCAAGAGGCTTATTGTGGGTCAGGGAGAGTGAAAGAGTAAAAGGCCATGTTGGAGTAGAGACATGAGAGAGACAGGTAGACACACAAACAGAGAGAACAGGAAAGAGACAAGAGAGACAAGAGGAGGGGGAGACTCGAGCCCACTGCCAAAGAAGCAACAAGATGTCAGCAGACCAGTAATGCCACAGCCAAGTGGCAACACATAGATTTATAGAACTAACTATGGGTTAGTTTAAGATGAAAGAGCTATCTAGCAAGAAGCTGAAGCCATAGGCCTTAATACAGTTTGTAATTAAAAAAAAGGAGAGATAAGAGGAAGAAGAGAGGTAGGGGGTGCCAGAGACCCAGAGAGCTCATTTGGGGCAGAGGGCTCAGGATCTGTCCCTGGGTGAAAAGGCATCTGGGTCTAAGGATATTTTGCTTTGGAAAGGAGGCTCTGCTTTTGTTTCCACAGGAAGCAAGAGGCTGTGGTTCCAGGTTAAGATGGATTAGATTTGATCAAGCAAAACCTCCTGAACCTTGACAGATGGTATCTATCAACAAAGGTTATAGCCAGTCTTCCCAGGACTTGACCATAATCTTGAATTGTCTCAGGATCCCCATAAGATTAACAGTGCCCCCAATTAGCAGGAAGTAGCTTAGAGGACTATACTCACATTCACAAAAGAAAATGGATTATGGATATTTGTCTTTGTTTAGGTGGTTGGTTAAAAATTGTTATTGGTCATAGTCAAGTCAATCTCTTTCTAAAAGAAGAAAGGGGGATATGATATAGTCTTGAATATTATTAAGGACCACCCTTAATAATATTCTTCCCAGGGGCCAGAAGAGAAGCTATGAATGGTGAGAATTATTTTCAGGAAAATAATCTAAGTGCACCAAGCTCTTTCATAGTCTACTTTATTCCTCTGGGAGAAAACTCTGTCTACACAGCTTCAGTTCTGCTCTCATGCCTAGCTCCTTTCTTGCCCTATTTCTCTCTACATTTATCTGCTGTCCCCTCTAAGTTCTATCTTAATTCTCTCATCTTAGTTCTGCCCCATCTAGGTTCTCATCCATCTAGTTCTTTCCCATCTGAGCTCCTCTCTCATCTCCTTCTTTCTCATCTTGTTCTTCCTCATCTTGTTCTTCCCCATCTGGCACTTCCTCATCTTCCATCTCATTCCTCTAGTACTCTCTTCTAGCCCTTCAATCTAGTTCTTCCCCATCTCAGTTCATTCTTCTCCAGTTCTTACCCATCTAGTTTTTCTATTCTCTTTTCTCTTCTCCATCTTGTCCTTGCTCTGAAAATAAAACTGCCTTTTATCCCTTTGGCCCTTATCTCTCCAAGCTATCCCTGCTCCCACAGTTTCTGGCAGGGTGGGGGAGTGTGCTGGGTCACTAGGTAACTTGGCTAGGCAACTTCCATCACAGCTGGATGTACCTGTAAGTAGGAATCCTTTAGTTCTGAGTTAATTGTTAAGTGTGGATCTAAAACTAGAGATAAGACTTTGGAAAGCAGAAAGTTAAGCTTAATTAGCATATCCACCAGGCCTCAAACAGATAGTCTGGATGCTTAAGTCTGTTCTTAGAGAGTACAGAGGTATTTCTGATAAGATACTTTTGTCCATTCAGGGATGGTACTGGCTGAATGCTGCCAATGATGGTAATTACAGGGAGGCCTGAACTGGGGTTCTGGCTGTGCATAGCTGTCAGTGCAGAAGGTTATCTAAATATTCCATTAGTAGAGGGGAAATTGTGCCTAATGAGTGGTGGAAAAGCTACAACAGTGCACAAGAAATTCATAGCAGGAAATTGCTGATAATCAAAAGCCAATATCACCAAGACTCCTTGAGCCTCAGCTTGACCTCTGGAAGGCCCTTGGTTTCTTCTAGGTATTAGCTTGTCATAATCAGCTGAAATCCTACTTCATATATTTTTGTGGCTTGCAGCAATATAGAATTATAGGATATAGAAATGATAGGGTAAAAGGATAGATTATTGATTCTACTTTTAAAAAGCAGCAACTTGTTTGAAATATTTTACTTTGCTATAGATTTTAGTTTATTGATACAAATTTAAAGTTAATTTTGTTATACTGTATGTATATTTCTACCCTTGTTTAAGGTGTTATATTTAAGCAATTCATTTAAAATTGTAAAATATAACTAAGAAATACAGATTAATAGTCATCTATGATAATCAAACTTATAGTCATGTTAGTTAAGTTTTTAGGTATACAAAGGTATATTTCAATTAGGTGGGTAATCTTCAAACACTTCAAAGACCTACAGAATATGGTATTTAAAATGTTTTAAGAACTTAGACTTTTATGGACAGTGAGACATGTCTGCTCCTGGCAATACCAATTACTTCAAAGAGGATGGTGGACAACAATGAAGTTCATTATGGAGTTTGCTTTCTTTGTGGCAAAAGTTAGCCATTTGAGCAAGAAACTGCTCTTGCCTGGACTGCTTGACAGTATGTTGTGTAAACTGGACATGCAGGACCTGTAGGAAGATGACCACTAAACTTTACAAAGCAAGATGGTCCTTCAGGTTCCTGCTTCATAGAGGAGACTGCCAGACATTCTACAGGACACGGGGAGAAGTGACTGACAAACTTTGCCAGAATGGGCAGAACAGTCCTTAAAATTTCCTGCTTCACAGAAAGCCATGCCAGAGACTCTAGGCCTGTAGACTGAAGATAGATGCCCCAATGTTACAAAGGAACTTTGGATGACTGTCCAGGTAGCCAGATGTCTCTGCCATTTCTAGAATTATGGAAGTTGCTTGCCATGCACTTCCTGTTTACTCAGGTAATATTATATCCTTCTGGGGTCTCTGATGGAGTTGAAGACTAGATAATTATAATTATAGTTTTGCTTAGTCATGATAAAAGGTAAATTTGATATGAAACTTTAGATTCACAAAAATAGATGGGAGAATATTTTCTTTAATTTTGCCGAATAAAAGTAGACTAGATACTGTAACTGTAATTCTTGCTTGATAACTGTTCTGTTATATATAATTTTACTATGTTAAAGTTAAAACCTTCCATTTTGATTAGACAGAAAAGGGGAAAGGCTGTGAGATGTCTTCATATAGGCTGTGAATATGTGAATATAATAAATAAAGCTGTTTTGGCCTATGGAAAGAAAGCTTACAGGGAGGTAGGAAATCCAAGCAGATATACAGAGAGAAGAAGGGTGGAGTCAGGGGAGATGTGAGCCTGCTGCTGAAGGAGCAACAAGATGTCAGCAGACCGGTAACACCATGGCCATGTGGCAACATATACATTTATAGATATGGGTTAATTTAAGATGAAAGAGCTAGCTAGCAAGAAGCTGAAGCCATAGGCCTTATAGTTTGTAATTTAAAAAAAAAGAGAGATATAAGAGGAAGAAGAGAGGTGGGGGATGCCAGGGACTTAGACTGCTCGTTTGGGGCAGGGGGCTCAGGATCAGTCCCTGGGTGAAAAGGTATCTGGAGCCACTACAACCCTAGCCAACAAAACCTCGGTTGCTTGGGTACAGAGGGAGGGATGGGAGTGCAGAGCTCAAAAACCCTGGTCATAAGGGAGCTCAAACCATTTTTTTGAGCGTATGGTGTCAAACAGCCCCAATTTTGGATAAATTTTGCAGCAGAGACCCCAGGGGTGACTGTGGATTGGGTTTAGACCAATGTTGCCCATTTCCAAGGCTTTGACAGAGGGCAAGGGTATAGACTAGGGAGAGGTGTCCCACAGGATAGCCTGGGTCAAGCAGTGAGGATGGGGTAGCATTTGGGAAGGACATCTCTCAACACAAAGGTCCCCTGGAACAGAGATGGGCTTGCCCTGGCTGGGCAGGGGATCCCAAAGATCCTGGACCTAGAAAGACATACCCAGTACCTCTTTAGGCAGTGACTGGGAAATGAGGGACTTACCATGAGTTGAAAGTAGATCATGTCTGGTGGAGAGAAAGTTAAAGGGAGAGGAGTTGCCCCTCCCCCACATGGCCATAGGGCCCAGTCCACCTGGCAGGAAGGCTCAACTCCTCCTGGGTTTCAGCCAAGATAATAGGTTTTCTGTGCCCTGATAATAGGTTTCTTCGCCAACACAGTAAGCCAGATCAAGCCTAATGGAAAAAAGTATAACAACAGGTTTATTTGAGCAAAGCAATTCCTGGGCAGATTCTCCAGTCCCAAATATCAAGGACAGAGAAGCTGCAGACCAGAAAATAACAGGGAGATTACATAGATTGTAGGCGAGAGGTGATGACATGTCTGCCACAAGCTGGGTTTGTGCCCAAGTGTGGACAAAAGCTGAGTGCTTAGGCAGGGACTTGGGCTGCAGGTAGCAACAGGGGAGGAAATTGCAATAGCCACCAAGAAGGCAGAACTGGGCATTTTGATGCCTTTTCTTTGTTGGAGATTCTCTGAGAGGGCGGGGCTTGGAGAGAGACAGGAATGGGGCTTTCTGGATCAAGCAGGAGTGAGCTGCAAGAGTGATATTTAGCCTCCAGCATGGATAAGCTCCCTACTTGGTCATGTGGTACAAAGTGGTCAGCCCAAAACTCATATATACCCAAACAACACAAGCAGACTTCGCATGCTGCATTGATACTTTTACACATTTAACCTTACATATGTAACAAAATTAAAAAAAAAAAAGAAACCATCAATTTGAAATTTGGGAGGCAGAGAAGGAGTTGGAGGGCAGGAATATGGAGGGAGAAAAGGGAAGAGGAAAGTAATGTAATTACATGGAAATGAATAAAAATAAAATTTAAATTAAATAAAAGAATGAAATTCTCTATAATGTCACTGTCCTGAACCATCCAGCCGTCAGGGCTACATCGAATGATGTCTTTCTGGTACTGTATCGAAATCACTATAGCCTTCCTCTGAGCGAGTCTGTTTAGAGGCAAATCAGCCTTGTTCTGAGGTTAGAATAGCACAGTAGAGGTGTTCATGTCACAGTGGCATTCTCAGTGCTGAGCGGTGACTTTTCCTTGATGTTTTCTGTATTTGTGCTCTGTGTCCTTTGTTTTTGTGAGAATTCTGGCATTGATACATCGATCTTTGTATCATATATTTTGATTGACAGGTAACATTGGCTCCTAAGCAGTCTACTTTCATAGTATCATTTACTAGATTTTTCAGCTAAGAGTTTATGGTACAAGCTGAACATTCCAGAAGCATTTCTGTCTATGACTATTATGTTATACATTTGCTCCTGCACAACTTTAGCTACGACTGCCCCTAAACGTCTCTGCTTTTACATTATGGTCATGTTCAGAATTGGACCTGTTAACAGAGCATCCTTAGGTGTAGGCAGACCTCCACTTAACAGTAGTGCTTATAAACAGCACTTCCATTTCTATGCATGTTCGACTGTACTTTTCATTATTATTCACTTGTCAACGGATTGAGGGAGGAGACATTTGTGAGTTTGAGGTCAACTGGTGCTAAACAGAGAGCTTCAGGCCAGCTGGGGCTGCACAGGAAAAGTCCTTCTTAAAAGAAACTGATAAACAAACAAAAACCCTCAAAGTAGCTGGGTGGTGGTAGCTCAAGACTTTAATCCCAGCACTCAGTAGGCAGAGAGGGTTGATCTCTGTGAGTTCAAGATCAGCCTGTTCAACAGAGCAAGTTCAACATTGGCTACACAAAGAGACCCTGTCTCAAAAAAGAAAAAAAAACTTAATTAAATAGATATATTTACCTTTTACAATTTATTGATTCATGGTCTCTCTAAGTACCTGCCTGATATAGGTGCTGGGTGGACCTGAGTTCCCTGTGACAGCAGAGTGTTAGAGCTCTGCCATCTCTTCCCCAAAAAATCCAAGTACTAAATCTCTGTAGTTTTAAATCAACAGGTTCACTTTTTCAAACATTCAAAAGTGGATACTTTATCAACACAAAAGCATTCAAATAATTATGAGGATCATCTTTATGAGAAAAATAAATTCACGTGACATGCTAGTGATCTTCCAGAATTACATTCAAGAGACTAGTCTTCCTAGAACCAAGAATTTCTATTTGTCACCTCAATCCCTTACGTGTTTAATTTTATTTTTGAGCCCAGGTCTCACTATGTGGTCCTAGCTGGCCTAGAAGTCACAGACCCATCTGCCTCTGCCCCACAAAGTTTAGGATTAAGGCATATGTCACCATAAAAGGCCATATTTATGCTCTTTACATAACATCTACACAATATATCACAAGCTGAGTGGTAAATAAGAAAAAAATGCCTTCTAGATCTCAAATAAATATACCGTGTTCATAGTATGTTTCTTTTTAACATTGTCTGGACCTTCTCTCCTTGTTTTAATTTCTTTATTGAGGTTTATTTGTTTATGTTTGCTTTGTGCATGCCTGAATGTATGTACCTGCATGACTAGTTCTCCCAGAGGACAGAAGACGGGTCAGATCCCTTTCAGTCGGAGTTATAGGCATGTGAGACAACCATGCTGTGTGTTGGGAACCAAGCTCAGGTCGTCTGTAAGAGCAGCACAGTATGGACAGCCGAGCCTTCTCTGCAGGCACTGCAGGTTTCTGAAGCTGGGGAGCCAGTACCCTTGGAAGATGGTTTTATTTAATTTTATTTTTCTAGCAATAAAAACATGGCAGCCAAAGCCACCCACTCAATGCACTCTCAAAAAGAGCGAGAGTCATTGTAAAATTATCTGTCATGGTCATCATGGCTGTCTTCATGTTCACAAGTAAGAGGTCCCAAATAAACATGAGCTTATGCTTTGAAATTGCCAGATACTCTATGTGCAGGAATGTGAAGAAGATACTTGACCCCAGCAGGGTCATCTTGGAAGAGAAAGCCATCTTCAGTCACCCATCACCTACTGCTTTCAGTCTCTTTAGCAATTGTTTATAAGATGTGACAATATACCACATGTACCGCTAATCCATCCGGGGGTGTCACTGACTGGCCAACCACTTCTGTAATCAGCATTAGCACGTGACTCCACCTGCTATTTCCCAAGGTGAGGTAGCCCTGGGAAACTAGATCACCTGAACCAGAAACCATATAGTGAGCCAGACTGAACATGCCAGTCAAGTGTTCATGTGGCTTTAAAGAATCCTCAGCCTGCAGGCAGGACACAGGATAAAATTCCTCCACAGAGCAGTGGAGCCCAGCAGTAAAGCAGCTGGACAGGGATTCTTCAGGCCATTGCCACTGCTGCTGGCTGCTGCTTCAGCACCGTCACAGATTCCAGACAGGGTGTCAAAAAGTGGACTGTGAACACATGTGCAAAGACCAGGGTGCCATAGTCCCACTTGGACTCCAGGACAAAGACTGACACTAATGGTCTGAAATGCTGGGGTGTCAGAGGCTGCACGTACTTTGCCTTTTGCTCTTTTGAGACAGGGTCTCATGTATAACCAGGCTTATCTAAATCTCTCAGTGGTCTCCCTGCAACAGTGGCCTTGGTGCAGAGTACACTGTGTGTCACACCTAGCTTCTGTTTATTCATTAGCAAATGTGCAGAAGTAACAGAAGCCAGGCAGGGTGGTGCAGGCCTTTAATCTTAGCGCTCTGCAGCAGAGGCAAACTGATCTTTATGTTCTTGAGGCTAGCCTGGTCTGCACAGTGAGTTCCCCACCAGCCAAGGCTACAGAGTGAGACCCTGACAAAGAAAATAAAACAATAGGAGAATGTTGTAAAAATGCTTATTCTTAATGTGGCTTACTTTTTACTAATGATGCAGAACTGAGAAAAATGAATCTGTAGACTCATATATCAAGTGGGCAGTAAAATGTGTATAATTTAGTCATCAGAATATTACAAGGCTGTATATTAAATATGGAGTTATGAAGTAAAAACTAATGTTACTGAATGTCACAGCACGAGTGTGTGGGTTCACGCGGGTCCATGGAATGAAGACTCAGAGGCATCTTAAGAATGAATCTAGTCTTTCATGGCTGCAGGGGGGTCCAGTCTTGAAGGACTGAAGCATTTCCCTTCACCTAGGGCATATTCATTTACTCTTTTTTACAGTTTAGCCAGTTAATTCCCTACCTTCAAAGCAACCTAAAAGGAGCTCCCAGAGACCAAATACCAAGTGTAAATTACTTGATTTCTCAGGTACCATGGTCTTCCCAGGTTTCCTGGACCATATTTTGCATAGGCCTTTGATCCTTGGAGGACTCTCTGATCCTTGACTCTCAGACAAGATTCACATAGGGCGATAAGAGAAACAAAAGGTAAGAGAAACAAAAGGTGTGGTTAAACAAAGGAAGGATCAGGGCTAGGTGCAGCTCTCTGGAACCAGGCCAGGAGCTCAGCAGGAATGCACTACAAACTAATTTTGACCACATAGGGTTTAGTTGACTAAAATCCTGTATATACATTGATGGCCTTTTCTACAGAATAATAGTTCAAGAGATTGCATATTTCTGGTGCATTTTAATAAACTTTCTTTTTACAAAAATGAAGATAATATTATGTTTACCACAGCTGGCCTGATGTATGGCCGTCCCTGAACTGAAAGGTTTCCTTTGTCCTTTCTCAGTTTCATAGTAAACCCGGCTAGTGTCCCCAAAATGAGTCTTCAACTCCCAAGAAGCTGGACAGAGTTGAGGTCTGCCTCAGCAGGTGCCTGGTGGTAAGTTTTAAATCCTCAGTTGCTGGGTTCCTCTGCTGCCGATGTAATAAGCCAATCAAGCCAAATTAATAAATCCAGGTTTAATGA
>CABHPH010147431.1:13409-23743 GCA_902168325.1 Peromyscus nudipes
TTGGTGGATGGATGGATGGATGGATGGATGGATGGATGGATGGATGGTTGGGTGTTGGGATGGATGAGTGGATGGGTGTGTGGGGGACATCTATGGCCTTCATGGCAACCCTTACCCAGCACCTCCTGCTTCAGCTCCTCCATGCGGCCGGCGTGCAGCAGATGGAAGGGCAGTTCTGTCAGCTTCCTCCGGTTGGCAACTGTGCCTGAGAACCACAGTGGCTGTGGGGCCACCTGGTGGAGGTGGGGAGGGAGAGGATGAGCTTGGGCTTGAACTCAAGTACTCTCGTTCACTCCACGAACACTGGCCAAGCTGGCACCAGACGGTGCTGAGGGGACGGGAACACAGTGGCCAACAGAGCTACCCCCACCCCACAGCCGGGCTGGGCCAGATGGAGGGACCGGGGCTCGAGCATTTCAAGGACGAGGGATGGCAGGGAAACGGGAAAGTTCTGCTGAGGGTGGGACATAGGAGCTGGGCCTCGGAGGACGAGTAGGAGTCTGGTAAAACACGTCAGAGCAGTGACATTGCCGGGCACAGAACGGTGTCCAAGTTATGGACGCCAAGGCACACGTGGAAGGACCAGGTGGAAGTGCATGCGAGGCTGACGGGGGTGAGGGCGTGCTGCTCTTTGGTCTCTTCTGTGTGTGCCCCGGTAATTCACACGCGCCCTTGTGTGTGTGTGTGTGTGTGTGTGTGTGTGTGTGCGCCCCAGTAATCACACATGTGTGTGTGCCCCAGTAATTACGTGCATGTGTGTGTGCCCCAGTAATCACACGTGTGTGTGTGCCCCAGTAATTACGTGCGTGTGTGTGTGTGCCCCAGTAATCACACGTGCGTGTGTGTGTGGCCCAGTAATCATACGTGCGTGCGTGCGTGTGTGCGTGCATGTGTGTGTGTGTGTGTGTGTGTGTGTGTGTGCGCGCGCGCGCATGTGTGTGTGTGTGCATTCAGTCCACACGTATGCATGCACAGGGCAGAGGTAGATATTACAACTCTTCCTCAGTTGTGCTCCACGTGACTTTTTGAGACAGGCTCACACTGAACCACATCAACTGTGGTAGACAGACTGACTGGACATCTAGCCCCAAACAGCCACCGAATTCCCCACCACAGGCTTTTTGTTTTGTTTGAGACAGGGTCTCACTCACTATACAGCCTTGGCTGTCCTGGATCTCGCTCTGTAGCCCAGGCTGACCTTGAACTCACAGAGATCCACCTGCCTCTGCCTCCCGAGTGCTGGGATTAAAGGTGTGCGCCACCACAGCCGGGCTGCAGCAGAGTGCTCTTAACTGCTGAGCCATTTCTCCAGCGCCTGGCTTTTTTATGTGGGTTCAAATACTCAGCCAAGATGCAAGTCTTCATGTAAAGAAGAGCCACAGCTCTGTCCTCAGGTGCAGCCGAGGAGACGCCTGTGGACAGCAGGGAGGCTGTACCTTCCCAGCTGAGCAGCTGACACAGTGCGATGTGGAAAGTCTTCAACAAGTCCCAGTGCTGATTGACCTTTTGAGTTTAACCTCATCAATGGCAAGAGGGCTACGCTCCATAAATACTTAGTGCACACACCCACTGTGTCTCCTGAGCCCTGAACCCAGAATGACGTTCTGGGGCTGAAGGAGCACCTCGAAGCTGTGGAAGAGACCTGAAGTGGCTTTGGCGGGCGTTTTGAGTGGGAGAGAAGGCAAAGGACAGTCATGTCAGGGGATGCTCTGGGAATAGAGTGGCAGGTGGCCTCACCTTGCGGTCCAGGTTTAGGGGCTTCCCCACGAGTGGCAAGGTGATGAGTTTCTTGGTGCCCTGGCTCCAGGCTCCAGAGAAGAATTCAGCCAGCATGCCATGTCTCTTGGATCTCTCAGGCCCAGACAGGTATCGAACCCGGATCACCTTGGACAGCTGTCTGTGGAGAAAGGGCACAGGCTGGTGGCCCAGGGGACAGTGCAAACGCAGAAGTTGTCTGTCCACCCCATGTCCTGTTTTCACTTAACACTGGTCTCTGAAATGGCCCTGCTTTTTTATTTCTCTTTTTTCCCTTAAAAAAATTTTGCCTCTGGCTGGGCGGTGGTGGCCCATGCCTTTAATCCCAGCACCTGGAGGCAGAGGCAGATGGATCTCTGTGAGTTTGAGGCCAGCCTGGTCTACAGAGCAAGATACAGGACAGGCACCAAAACTACACAGGGAAACCTTGTCACGGAAAAAAAAAAAAAGTACATAAAAAGTTTTGCTTCTGAGGGCAGTGAGATGGCCCAGTAGACAGAGGTGCTTGCCACCAAGCCTCACGGTCAGAGTTCAATCCCTGCCTCTTACATCGCAGGAGGAGAGAACTAACTCCCACAAGTTGTCCTCTGACCTCCTCACACACACCAGGGCACACACCCACACCTACATGCATACAGAAATAATAAGTAAATGTAAAAAGAACCTTTGATCTGGTGTGGTGGGTGGCACAAGACTGTCACTGTAGCTCCTCAGAGGCAGGAGGGTCACAAGTTGAAGCCACATGTGGCTAGGCTGAATTGGGAGCTCAAGACCAGCCCGGGCAACTTAATAAGACATCGCAGCAAATCAAAAATGAAAAGAGGCTGGGAAGACGGCTTAGTGGATAAAGTGCTCACTCTGTAAGCATGAAGATCTGAGTTCAAACCCCAGCACAAGTGAAAGCCTGGCGAGGTGGGAAGCACCTGCAATCCCAGAGCTGGAGAGGGAGCAGAAACAGCAGGGGTCTAGGAGGCTTGTTGTACAGCCAATGTGGCTGAATTGGTGATCTTCAGGTTCAGTGAGAGACTCTCTCTCCAAATACAAGGGTGACAGAAGTCAAACCTGAGGTCAACGTCTGTCCTTCATAAATGCACACATAGGTGAGGGCACCACAGACAAATGCATAACACACACACACACACACACACACACACACACACACACACACACACTGAAAAAAAGGCTTGGAGTGTGGCTCAGGGTGGAGCCCTGTCTAGAATCCCCCAGTGAGGGGCTGGGGGCGTGGCTCAGGGGTGGAGCCCCGCCTAGAATCCCCCAGTGAGGGGCTGGGGACGTGGCTCAGGGGTGGAGCCCTGCCTAGGATCCCATAGCACCTCACACAACACTCAAACACACAAAGCAGACAAATTAGGTATGTAGAGTTTACACCTGGACTGGTTTGTGCTAGATTGCCTGAATACCCCTAAAGAGGAAGTCAAGGATTTGCTTGGGAGCCTTTGCTCTCAGGGTCCCACAAAGAAAGTGTCCCTTCTCAGGGCCTACCTGTGAGCGATGGCCAGCAGCGTGCAACCATCCACGGGCCTCCTGGTCAAGCAGTGTCCCAGGTCCCTGCGGAGCCGCACCCACAGCAGGGGCGGGAAGCGCAGGAGCTCCTTGCTGGGCGGTGTCCAGTCCCGGTACACGACCTGTAGGACCTCATCATCCAAAGACAACACGTCCTTCAGCTCTGCCTCCGAGAGACCGTACCTGTGGAGCCAGGGGGCACAGCACACTGTGAAGGCCCTGTGATGAGGATGCGCAGCGACCGTGTGTGCAACTTCTGACAGGGACCCTCCAGCACAGACCACTGCAGATGGCTCCCCTCCACACACAGAGTCTGCACAGGCTACTCTCCAGGCTCGGGGTGGGGGTGGGGTGAGGGGGTGTCAGTCGGGCATGGTGACACACCTCTGTCATCCCAGCACGGGAGGTGCAGGCAGGGGGATCTGGCGCTCAAGGTCATCCTTAGCTACATAGTGAGTTCCAGGACAGCCTGAGCTACATGAGAGTCTGTCTTAAAAAATTTTTTTTTGTTTGTTTGTTTTGGTTTTTCGAGACAGAGTTTCTCTGTGTAGCTTTGGTGCCTTTCCTGGAACTCGCTTTGTAGACCAGGCCAGCCTCGAACTCACAGAGATCCACCTGCCTCTGCCTCCCAAGTGCTGGGATTAAAGGCGTGCGCCACCACCGCCCGGCCTTAAAAATTTTTTAAAAGGGTTGAAGAGCAGGGCATTGGTGGGACTCACCTTTATCCCAGCACTCAGGAGGCAAAAGCAGGCAGATCTCTGAATTCAAGGGCAGCCTAGTCTACAGAGAGAGTTCCAGGACAGCCAGCGCTACACAGAGTACCCCTGTCTTAACAAACCAAAACCAAACCAAATCAGGCTGGAGAGATGGCTCAGTGGTTAAGAGCCTGTCAGAAGGGATGGAGTTCAAGCTTGTAAGTCATGCTGCTCACAGCTACCTGTACCTCCAGCTCCTGGGGATCTGACCTGCAGTGAGGCACACGGACATGGACACACCTACATAAATAAATAATTTAGAGCAGGGCGTGGTGGCACATGTCTTTAACCCCAGCACTTGGGAGGCACAGGTAGACAGATCTCTGTGAGTTCAAGGCCAGCCTGATCTATGTAGCAAGTTCCAGGACAGACAGGGCTATGTAGAGGGACCCTGTTTCAAAAAATAAATAAAAATAAATAATAAAAAGGCTAGAGCTGACGTAGATGGACATATACATTTGGTGTACACAGAACACACGTGTTCATTATATGACATCTATAGAACATATTATGTCCATGTCAGGCATAGATTGTAGAACGTACTACATTGGGCTGAGAATGTGGCTCAGAGGGCAAAAGGCATCGGTTGCCAATGCTAACAATCTAATTCAGTCTCTGGAACCCACATGGTAGAAGGAGAGAACTGACTCCTATAAGTAGAAGCAGGTATCTGTGAGTTCAAGGCCAGCCTGGTCTACAAAGTGAGCTCCAGGCCAACCAGGGCTACATAATGACATCCTGTCTCAAAAAACCTATAATTTGAGGCTGGAGAGATGGCTCAGTGGTTAAGAGCACTGGCTGTTCTTCCAGAGGTCCTGAGTTCAATTCCCAACAACCACATGGTGTCTCACAGCCATCTGTAATGAGGTCTGGCATACGTGCAGACAGAACACTGTGTACATAATAAATAAATAAATATTTTTTAAAAACCCTAAAATTTGTTGTACTATATTAATATATTAATCATTGGATTAGTCCTATATTAGTATTACCAACATAATATGTTAAATATAATAATATATTAGGAATATAGTCTGTTGAGTATAATATATTACTATACCAATATAATGTCAGTTATGTTCCCACATTATGCCATATTTTTTAAATTAATTATTCTTTTTTATTTAAGAATTTTTTATTCATTTTACATACCAACCACAGATCCCTCTAACAAGCTTTTTTTTTTAAAATATATTTTATTTTATTTTTATGAGCATTTGTGTTTTTGCCATGCATGTCAGGGTCCCCTGAAACTGGAGTTACAGACAGGTGTGAACTGCCATGTGGTTGCTGGGAATTGAACTCAGGTCCTCTGGAAGAAGAGTCAGTGCTCTTAACCCCTGAGCCATCTCTCCAGCCCACATTATGCCATATTAATAATTTTATATTGCTCACGTTATACTATTCTGCTACATGAAAATGTCACTGATAAATTCATACCAGCCACATGATTACTGTGTCATCTCTGCTTGTGAATTGCGTGGAGTTCTATGTTACATGTATGTGCATGTATCTCTCTAGGGTGCACTGACTATCGTCATACTCTAGACTGCTGAGCAGAGCCCCTGGCCCACTCACGGATGCCAAGGACAGCTCTTGCCCTGTAAGTGACAGTACCTGCAGACTCTGCCACGACTCCCCCAGGGCTGAATGTTCTGCAGTGAGGATCTCATGTTTTTCTTTTAAAGGTTTATTTTATTGTGAGTTCCGTGTGTGGGTGTCTTAGACTGCTTTGTCTTGTGATAAAGCACTGACCAAAAGCACCTTGGGGAGTAGTGAGACACGGTGGCGCACGCCTTTAATCCCAGCACTTGGGCGGCAGAGGCAGGAGGATCTGTGTGAGTTCGAGGCCAGCCTGGGCTACAGAGCAAGTTCTAGACCAGCCAAGGCTACAGAGTGAGACCTTATCTAAAAATCATAAAGGAAAAGAAACGCAACTCAGAGAGGAAAATGTTTGCTTACAGGTCATGGTTCTTCCCTGGGAACCAGGGCAGGCGCTCAAGGCAGGTACCCGAAGCCCAGGGCTGGCACCGCCCACAGTGGGCTGTGCACGCCTATCAATCAGGAATTAAGAAAATGCTCCACAGACTTGCCCACGGACCACTTGGACAGGGCAATTCTTCCCCTGGGGTTCCCTCTGCTGGGGTGTGTCCGATTGACCACCAAGATCAGCCACTACAGGGGTCAGTATGTGAGCGCAGTACCCTGGAGCACCAGAAGAGGGCGTCGGGTTCCGTGGCGCTGGGAACAGAAGCTGGGTCCTCGGAAGAGCAGCCAGTGCTCCTAACCACTGAGCCATCTCTCCAGTCCAGGGACCTCATTCTTGGAGTCAGCTCTGCCTTGTGAGCACATCTTTCCTGTGCTTCACCATGTGAACAAGGCATGTTCTTGTGGAGGTGCCTGCACTCTGATCGCCCTTCAGGGGCCGCCTGCAACGCTCCCTACCGGTGTGAGCCTCGGCCCCTTAAGGCACCAGTTAGTTTCTGTCTCCCTGAATTTGCGTATTGGAACAACAAACCAGGAGAACGGTGCCTGGTCCCCAGCTCATGAGCTCACAGGTCCCCCGAAGCTCCGGGCCAGCCGACGTTCTCAGGGGCAGAGGGAGGACAGAGGACTCGCCGGTGTTCAGAGACGCGAATTCACAGAACCTTCCAATTTCAACAACAACTTGGTTTCTTCCGCGCAGACTTGGAGCACTGTGTGCCCTACGGTGTCTCATGCAGACAATCTGACCGTCGTGGGATCTGGGGTTCAGTCTGCAATCTAGGGTACATCCCTGGAACCGGCTGGAAGGCTGTTCCCCCAGCTTCCTAATGGAATGACGCTCTTGCTTCTTCCTGTTTGTTTACCGTTGTTTGAGACCAGGTTTTGCTCTGTAGCCCAGGCTGGCCCAGAACTCACCAACCTCCTGTCTTAACTTCCCAAGTGTTGGGGGTGACAGGTATGCACTGTCATGCTTGGCATCTGAGTTCTTTGATTTTACTTCTCTCCATTCTTCATGTGCATGTGTGTGTTGTGGGGGGGAAGAGGAAGGCATGTGTGTGTGGTGTACACATGTGTAGGCCTGCGTGTGGGAGCTCAGGGTTCATTACAGAAATCATCCTCAGTGGCTTGTCTACCTTATTCACTGAGACGGGTTCTGTCAGTCAAACCCAGAGCTCACCAATGTGGCTAGTCTTGTCAGCCAGCTTGCTCTGGGGATCCCATCAGCGACTTCCAACCACAGGTGGGCCACCATGCCCACCGGCATTTGTGTGAGTCTAGGGATCCAACACTGTTCTTCATGTCTGCGCAAGCGCGTTCACCACTGAGCCACCTCAGCCTCCAGGGCCTTATCTATTCATGTTGGTGAGTGGATTTGTTTCACACATACACACGTTCATACACACACATGTGAACTCACATACATGCACTCTCACACAACCATGCATGCATGCACACACATGCACACACACCCCAGCTGGGTTGATCACTGCCATTTTTAATTTCTAGTGATAAAGATCCGAAAGGGCACAGTCCAAGAATGAAAATGTCTCAGCACCAGAGATGGCGCCTCACACACTAAATAAATAAAGACACCCCCAGAGACTGCTCTGCTTTTATCTCCACATGAGACATCTACAAAATGTCGGTTTACTGTGGAGTGGGAAAAGGCCCTCACCAGAACTCAACCATTGCCAGCATCTAGATCCCTCCACCCTGTCCACAGGACACCAGGAGACCTAGAGTCGGCTGCTGGAGCCCCTCTGTGGAACTGTTTAGTATCTGCGGAGAACCTGAGGTCACAAGCAGACCCAAGTCCTCACTCGGTGAAACAGAAAACCCCACACCGTGCACTTGATGTGGACACACACAGTCTGTTTATTTATTTGATGTGTATGTGTGTTTTGCCTGCATGAGTTTATGTGTACCACACACTTGCCTGGTGGCCACAGAGGCCAGAAGAGGGCATCAGATACCCTGGAACTAGAATTACAGATAGTTGTGAGCTGCAAAATACAGGGACCAAACCCTGGTCCTCTGTAATAGAAGCATGTGCTCTTAACCCATTAGCCATCTCTCCAGCCTGTTTATCTATCTATCTATCTATCTATCTATCTATCTATCTATCTATCTATCATTTATTTATGTATTTATATATTTATTTATTTATTTATTTATTCTGAGACAATGTCTCATTTAGCCCAGGCTAGCTTCAATCTCACTATGTATCCAAGTATAACTCTGAACTCCTGATCCCCCTGCCTCCACCTCCCAAGTGCTGGGAGGACAGATGTGCACCATCACATCTGGTTAATATGGTGCTGGATGGAATCCAGGCCTCCATGTATGCTAGACAAGTGCTCGACCAACTAAACTACAAACGCTCTGCCCACTGAGCTACAAGCACTCTACCAATGGAGCTCTAAGTACTCCATCTACTACTGAGCCTCAAGCACTCCACCCAGTGAGCTTCGGCCGAAGCACTTTGTAAGCTTTCTGAACCAGCAGTCGGTTGAGTCCTGGGTGTGGATCGTACCCTACAGAGAAGTGACTGCCCATTTCTCTTATTGCTGAGACCCAGTCTGGGGTGCTTTGTCATAGCAGCATGAACAGACTAAGACACTGAAGACCTGTTAGGACTGTATGTTGAGTGCCCCATGCCTGGTCCCCCACGCTGATGTGGGAGTTTGGGTCATTTTTGGGAGGAGGAGCCTGGCTGGTAAAAGAAAGGCGGTGGGGGAGGCCCTGAGGGTTAAAACAGCTTCTGGTGTCCCCCTGTCCTGCCTGCCACGTGTGAGGAATCTGGGACACGCTCTCACTCATACAGCCACTGACACGACCCTGGGTGGGGGCAGGAGAGGGAGCAGCTGTCAGGGCTCTGTGCAGACAGTTGGTCCGTTGTGAGTGTGGGGCTGGAGTGGAGCTCACTGAATAAAGGGCGAGGACCTGGGCTACAGCCCCAGGCACGCAAACACACTGATCATGGCACCATGCCGGCACTGGGGAAGCAGAGACGGGCAGGTGCTTGACTCTTTGGCCAGCTGCACCTACTTGGTGAACCCAAGGCCTGCAAGAGTCTGTGTCTCCAAAACAGAAAAGAAAAAAAAAAAAAGGAAGGAAAAAAGACAGACCTTGCCTGAAGAATGACACCACAGTCCTGCCCCCCAACCCGTGTGCACGTGCACACTCATTGTGAACTACGTATTAACGTCCTTGTGACTGATTTCTCGAGTTTTGTGATTGTCCTGGTTTGGGTTTCAGACTGTCCTTAGCAGCTTGATGGAATACTGAAGAGGAAAAGAAACAATGCTCATGGGGATACTCAGACAGCTCGGGGACAGTGTGTGCTCATGGGTGATGGACCCACAGATAGCACAGAACAGATGTTAGATACACAGTAAACAGAAAGATGAGAGAGAGAGAGAGAACGATTGCTAAGACAGACTGGAACACGGTGCATGTAGATGACAGGTAATTGATGGAATAGCTGATAGATAGTAGAGATAGATAGAATATGTAGGTGATGGGTGAGGGAAAGACAGAGGCAAGGAGAATGAGCAATGAAGAGAGAGGGGGGAGAGAGAGAGAGAGAGAGAGAGAGAGAGAGAGAGAGAGAGAGAGAGGGAGAGAGAGAGACCAGAAAATATAACGAAGCAATGCAGCACAGCTCCAACACTGGGGTAAAATAATCACATGATCATCTCCAAACAGAGGCAGAGGTCATGATGATTGACAGCCCTTGTAATAACACATTCTGACCACAGGGAGGGAGAAGCTGGTAGGCAGACAGCCCCAGGCCGCCCTGGCAAGGAAGCCACAGGCACAGGAGCTGCAGACAGTTAGTCACAGCACAGCCACGGTCACCTGCACAGAGGACCAAATGCACCTGTGCCTCCTGCTCATGCCCAGCTGGCTGTCCTCCCTCCCAAACAGTCCAGGCTCAGCCCGGGGACACTGCTGCTGTGCTCTGGTTGGGTCCTCCCACCTCAGCAAACAATCAAGGCAACACACACAAGTGCACACAAGCACAGAGGCATGCACACACATGAACAGGCATGCACACACACACACACACACATCATGTGAACACACACAGATATACACATACAAAGACACACATGCACAGAGACATGAACACACACACATGTGCACGCACACACAGAGATACACACAGACATGCACACACCCATGCATACAGGCATACACACAGGCACAGAGACATGCACAAACATAGACATGCACACACACTACACACACACACACACACAAATACACACACAGAGGGACACACATGCACATACAGAGACACACACACTC